>OMLM01002979.1:24714-49002 GCA_900302695.1 Helostoma temminkii | reverse complement strand
CTGAGTGATCAAGCCGACGTTTGGCCCCAGCACTGCAGGGATAGCCGGGCCTGGCTGGATACATTACCTCCCGAGGAGCCAGTGTCCCCTTTCATGTGGGTAGGGGGCCACAGCGTGACGCAAGCAGCCAATAATGGTCGGTCAAGGTTACATGTCAATCGATGACTGAATACCTGACGCTGACCCCAGCACTGACTTCGGCTGAGCTTGGAGTTTGTTGTGAACAGTGTGTATGTGCGAGTGTGTGTTCAGGCTTCAGATTAGACTCACTCACCGTAGTTTAAAATAAAATATATTTAATCCAACATGAGGGAGCTGCCAGGGGTTGTTCATCCTAGAGCTCACTTCCTGTCACTTGCTGCCTGAGGGGATTTTTTGCCGTCTGCCTCGTCTGTCACACGGTATCACAGACATGTTGTGCTGCTGCCTGTGAGGCTCACTCCTACAGTCATGCAATATGGACGATGATCTTGTTTATTTTCAGAAGGGTGGGATGAAAGATTTGAAAGTGAGACACTTGTTTCGAGTTACACACAACCAGGCAGGTGAGCAGACACACACCTTCCAGCAAATTTTACCCATCCAGCTCTCACCTTACGCTCATATCCTGTCTACACTAAGGTGTCTTCTCACTTCAGTGTATGTCCAGAATCTTTGTCCCTTCTTGTATGCTGACCTGCCAGACCACCCCTAACCCTAAAACATCACCTGACACAAATGCCTCGCTCTGGAGAGGTCAGAGGGCAAAGGCTGCAGAGAAGACTCTCCTGTTTCTGGCAGCCCTTGTTTACAGACAGCTAGTGGTACTCGAGGCACTTACCTTGACTGATGGATGGATGAATGGATGACTTGAGTTGTGAAAACAGTGCACATTCTCTACCAGGAAACAGCTCAACAAAGAAAAAGTGTAGCCTGGAAGAAAGGTGGAAAAAAGAAAGAAAAGTGAGTAAAACCAAATTTAATACATATATGCAGTATAGATATGGAATAAATATGGAGGAAATGAGTGAGAAACACGCAAAGAAAAATAAGAGTGAAAACAGAAAAAACGATGATGTGTCTTTGAACCTTTCAACCTTCTATTCTCAGAAGATGGATGTCATTTTACTCTACTTCCTTATGTCTAACTGATCCGTTTCCACTGAGCGTGTGTGACTGACTGCTAGTTGGCACAGTGGTCACTCTTCTCACTTATGAGTTTCAGCTACTTTTATATAACCTCTGCTATGTCCAGAATCCAGTCTAGTCATCTAGTATGAGCCCGTAACAGACGACCAAAACATCTTCTTCTGCCAGCATGGGTGAGTCTGCAGAAGCAGGAAGGATAAAGATATATATCCCAATGCGCAAAAATATAGTAAAGCTTTTCCCTTTTGGATGTGTGGACAAAGTTCCAGTCAAAAGCAAAGGACTGGCCTGAGTTTGCAATTAAAGCAAATTACTAGTGTCTGCCAACACCTGAGAGATCTGAAATAAGCTGTAACATCTTACAGTCACTTGTCCAACCAGGACTTTACTACTTTTGATTTCACTGCATTTAAGCAGGACTCATGCAGTCCTTTCCACTGCAGCCATATCAACAGTTCAACAATAGTATATAAGGTTTCCTCTGTTTCTTTATCTACAAAGCTAAAATAAAGTCATCAGTCAATCCTGTGTGCACCAGGTTCAGCAGGGAGCTGGAAAACCACCTGTCATAGATCACTGAAGTAAAAGATCCCTATGGACCAGTTTAATTTATACTGTCTACAGGCAGTGGTGGCTGAACGCAAGGCAGAGCTGTCACTGTGTTTTTGTGTCGATTGTTTTGTGGGAATGAGAGCGGCCTGTCGGAGCAATAATTCTACGTGATCCATTCCCTCCAGCTTTAGTGCCACCTTGGGATTAAACTGTGCCAGTAAAGTGACTGGCTGATAAAATGGTTGGGTAATTAGAACAGGGCGCTCTGAGAGAGTGGAAGGACAGACAAAACCACATTAAACCAGATAAGTGCACTTTAAAACCACTTTATTCCAGAGCAAAAAGGATCAGTATATCACAGTCTTCCAATGCAATGCCAGAATATTATACATCGTTACAGAATCAATATTTACAGCTGAAATAAATTACATTAAAATAATAAAATGAACATGTAAAATTTTTATGTATTGTACAATGAATTTACCCAGACATTACGATGCCTAGTTCTGTTTCACAGCTCAGCTTTTATCTGGCACTAGTTAAATGACCCCTCCTAAAACGTGCAGCACAGAGGGATAGCCGACCCTTCTGTGTTGATGGGAATGCCAGCTTTCATACAAAGCATCACAATGAGTGACCAGCAGATATAAAAACTTAAAAACAGTGAAAAAAGACAGAAGCACTATTAAAACCATATAGAACCATCTGCAGAGTGAGAAACGGTCACTAGCAGGAAAGTAGGACAAGCGTGACCAAACCAGCCCAGAGCCCAGCAAAACCAAAGAGGAAGGTGAGATTTTAAGAGGAGAGTTGTAAGGAGACATTTAAAACCCGGATGTTTAGGTTTGACAGTATAACAAGCTAGCAAAAGGCAAGTGCAAATAAAAAGTAGCGGAAATGAAGCAGATCGTGTTTGGAAGTTTACCAATCACCTACACTAATGAAGAAATATACTAGTAGTTTCTGTCAAAAAGCCTTTTTGATAATAGTGCAGGTGAACCTCAGATGGTGGTGCACAGAGAAATGTGCTCTTGATTACATAATGCTCCCATCCTGGGACAATGAATCGTGTGTAACCATCACTTCATATGAGAGATGAGAGCGTTAATATAATATAGTTCTCTGACTTTACAGTATCTATCTATATGATGTAATATGACCTGCAGGTTTCCCTATTGTCAATGTCAAAGCCCTACATGTGGTATGTAACATTGTATTGACTGGAGGGCTGAGAGTCAGGGCATTACAATATCTCCCCAGGTCTTTTCTCCTGTGCCACCTTCCTGTAGCTTAGTTTCAAGTCAGGGATCAGACCGAACCTTGGTACTGATCTCACCAAAGATTTTTGTGGAAATGCCAACAGTAAGATTTGTACTAAGGGCAAGTTGAAGTCACATCCTTGAAGATACACAGGCTGACAATGAGGAGGGTGTGGGAGGTTGTCTGGCGCCCCCTAGCTGGGGTGGAGGACTGTGTGCAGAGGACAGACAGAGAGGATACGGCTCGTTTCCTCATCAGACGTTAGCGATATCGCAGGATCACTGGAACTGAAAGAGAGAAAGTACATGAAGTGAGAAGACTGCATTATGAAACACATGTTCTGTGTTTAATCTGATACTTACTGATGATAATGAGCAGGAGCGCCACCACAACCAATGCAATAATTATCTTCATCTGCGGAAGAAATGACACATTATTTATAATCCTAATAATCCAACCTCTGACTCCAGACACAATGCAGGACATAGCTCACCTTCATGTCTCTCCACCACATCCTCCTGTGCAGCTGTTTGGCTCTGCTACTGAAGGCTGACGCGTTGTCCGATAGGCTCTCTGGAGCATCAAATGACCAAAGCGCAGATGGGGACATGTGAGAAGAAAGATATTAATAAAATAAACATCTGTTATTCACAAATAAACGATAACCTGGGAATTGTTTTCACTGTGATGATTGGTAGCACTGACCTAAGGGCCTGTGTCTGAACTGTGCATGTTCATTTATGAGGTGTTAGAATTATGCAAGTCTTAGGTCTTCTGGTGAGATCACCAAAAACATTTTTTACCAGTTACCTACTGGTCTGAAATGTACAACAACAAACCGTCATATGTACAGACAATGGAGCAGAAACACATTTCCTCCTGCTTCCCCTCCTGTCCCTGCTCTTATTTCTCACCAGACCCTCTGCCTCTGTGTCTTTCTGTTTCTTGGATACTGTTGTTAACTTGATGCTTATAAATGTTAACAGGTTTCAGCTCCTGAACTTCTTGTGCTTAGTTGCCCAAGCCCCTGTCCCTGACATGTGTCTGCGGTTTCCACGTCCACGTGCCTGTTAACGACCTGCCACTACTACAAAGAGACCCACCCAGAAGGAATCTCTGTAACAACAGGATATCTACACATGCAGAGCTCAAACTGCAAGTGCCAGTCACAGGAAACTATACTGCTCACATAAAGACAAATGATAAGAATAAGAATACACAAATATGAATAAATATACACTAATGTGTTCCAGATGAGTGTTATTGTCTTGTTTAGCTGGCTGACATGACAGAAACAGGCAGTTATGTAACAATGTGTGGATGTCATCATGTGGACCAACAAGACATGCAACAAACAACAGTAGAACAGTAGATGGTGGGCGCCTTGTTGTACATGTGTAAAGCTGTGTAACAGAGTGAGCTAAACATGTTTGACATACACAGAGTGAAAAGGAGAGAGTCCTATTAAAACCTCCAGTCACGCACCTGGTAAAATACTGAACCTGGATTTATTATTTAAAACTTTTAATTTGTTTTTACTTGGACTACACTCCTGAACTATTTCTCAAAGCTGTGCCATGATTAAACATTTGACTACTCCTGGAAAAACTATGGTGTTACTTTCTAGATAAAAAATATGTGACACACACACACACGTATATATCACATATATTGTATAATTTGGGAATTTTTAATGTAAAGCTGCAATAATTCACCACTTAATAGTTATTTTAACTGTAAGTATTTTAAAAACCAAATAATCAAGTAAAATATGTGCTGATTCAAGTGAAATGATTTGACAATTTCAAATTCACACTGGAGTCTGGAAAATTATAACATTTTTCCCAACTTTTGGACATTGTGGTTATTTAGCTAAAATGTAGCAGCAGCCCTTGTTAAATACACATTTTTTTATATGATTAATTTTCAGACTGACAAACTCTATCTGTAACACATCCATAAAGCAAGAACACAAACCTGCATCTTTGGAAAGAAACCTTTTTTACTTTGTACCACCAGCTGTCTGTAACCTTTTTTAGTGTTGTTTCTGTTCTATTGTTTAGAATATATGAAGGGTGTGGAAGGGAGGGATGCGGAACCAGTGCTGTTGGGTGGAATGCAAAGACTAGTTTACCTATGTAGGGATTATAGCCTCCTTTTATATGGAGGATCTACAGGAGGAACTAAAAGACTGGCCTCATCTTAACCTGAGCTGATGTGAAACATGTTGTCATGATGTTTAGTGTGTACCAATGTTATTTAAAGAAATCTTTAAATGACATAAGAATTTTACTTGCACTCTTACTAGCAGAACATTTCTATGCTAAAATATTCTTTATTTCTTCTCATAAGCCAGCAGAGATTTTTAATACCATTGACATACTTCCATTAACACAGAGGAACCAGTCCGCATGTGTAAACCAATTGAAAGCTAGGCGCCTATAAAAATACAAAAACTTCATTCATTCATTTTACTTCACCAAATCACCAAAACAAACACATGAGGACAGACACAAGAACTCTCTGCCACTGTGACCCACCTGATTTATCCTGCAGGTCGTCGAGACGTTCTCCCCTCTCTATCACCTTGGAGATGTTCTCCTGCATGACGTCAATCACCTCATCAACCTGAGACTGCACACTGAGGACAGAAGTTGGTGTGAGACAGAATTACACAGAATTATACATATTAAAATGTTGTCAAGGAATCACTGGCTTTCCTTACTGCTGGTAGCACAGCAGCAAGCACCTGTTTTTCCACTAATATCCTCTAAATGGAGTCTTGTCCAGTTGGCAAGTGATCAGAAGTCTCAGCCTCACGGTGACCTGTCTGCAGCTGTTAAGTATCTGCAGAATTACGCTCAAATCCTTGTTTTGCACATACTACTCATACCCGAGCACTATTTTAAAGAACTTCTCAGGAAAATCTTTTTAGGAGATGCATGGCAGCAGGACAGATTACCGTGGCAACGAAATAAAGATGGAGAGGCTCATAAGGGGCACAAAAGACAAAGGTCTTTGTTTCCTTTAATAAATGGTGGCATTTCCACCACTGATTGTCTCAGACAAGGGGCGCCAGGAAATTATCAGTCTTTTAAGTTCAGCTTGATTGCATGTTGAAGGCAGCAATGTTAAACATGCACAACCACAGAGCAGAACACACCACGAGTGACTGTGGGACACAAAGAACCATGAGCTGCCACAAACACATATAAACACACTGTGAGGAACTGGCAACAGTGAGACCCTAGTGAAGGACCTGAGGCCTGTGCATAAAAAGCTACTGGAATCATCAGTCACGGTGGCATTTAGTTTCATGTGCTCACAACAATGACAAACTGTAAGGTATGAAGAGAGCACAGAGAAACAACTCTGTGTGCCAGACTATCCCAACAATGATCTCCTCTGTTCTCTGGCTGTTCCTGACCAGAGGTTAATGTGGAAACAGACTGTGGAGGGAGCGAGACGTCCGGAGAAGGTTGCTCAATAACCTGCACATTACATATTCTCTTATACAACTGCAGCTTTTGGTAAACACAACGAATCAGTGTTACATAACCACAACACCACAGCTCAGAGAGCTGGTAATACATCTCTTTGGCCACTGATTGTAATGAGGCATGTGTTAGTACTTACTGCTTGAGTTTGTCATTCTGAGGCCCAAACCTGGGTCCTGAGGGCCCTCTCCTAGAAAACAGACAATCATAAAGGCAAAGTTACCAAAATGTATTTTGCTGGTGATTTTATGTTTGTTTCTTTGAGTTTGTTTACTGTGTGTTGTATTACTGATAAGCTGTAACTCATCACAAACTCACAGAAAGAAGTCTTCCTCTTCGTCAGAGTCCTCTTCCAGAAGGTTCCTCTGCAAAGGAGGAACAGGTCAGAGTTCAGACAAGGACGAGCTCTCACTCTTGAGAAAAGAAAGCCAATAGCAACAGAAGCAGAGGTTCACTGAAGCTGGGAACACCGAGGTTTGGCTGCAGACAAAGCTTTTCTACAGAGGGAATTCTCTGGTCAGTCCATTGGTTTCTCAGTAATTCTGGATGCCTGATTACAATGACTTAAAGTTGTGGTGATGATGACATCAAACTGACAAAGACTAATAAGTGTAAAGGGTCAGAGAAAGTACGAGAGAGACTGAAATTTCCAGATCTGGTTGTAATAAGCTCCAGCACCTAAATCTTGTCAGTTCTGAGGCTCAGTCGGAGTACATTCCTGGCATTCAGGTGTGAAACTGGCCGAGACCTGAGGTCTACAGCTTCTGTACTGAACTCTGATGCTTTTACTGTCTGTTGTCAGAAGACTGATATAGCAGATAAATATTACGGTAAACATGTGATTAGATGACTGAACAGTAAAGGTCTTTCTGAACATCTAACTCTGACAAGGACAAGCCATTGCCAAGACCTCAAGACAGATCAGAACAGATCCAGATAAAACGTCGGAGCAACTGCCATGTCTGAACAACTGATGGCTTTAATAAGGGCAGAAAGCACTCTGTGTGAAACACTATTCATAGAGAACTGCAGCTGCATTAAATTCCCACAGGGGAAGAAATGGACTAGGAGACAGTGTTAATCTGTCTCATTGGAGGACAGACAGTTGGACTGCAGGGGACAAGAAATACTGAATCCTTTGGAATATATTTGTGTTAGTCAGATCCTCACATAGAATTAGGAACAAACACTTAGATAGATAAAATCTATTGTAACTAATGTTGTAACAAGAGCTAAATTTCCAACCTTTCAGTCATAGTAACTCTATTACACCCTATCACCTCAAAGAGCCAATAGCATTTCAATACATTTATTTTCTTGTCAATACACTGTCATCTGAAATAAGTTGAGAGGATGTCACCATGATCATAAGCAACTTTATAAGTTCAGGCAGCACCAGCCTCCATGTGCACAACCTCTTTCATTCTAGGGAAGGGAACTGTTAGCTATTATCATAGGTTAGGAGGTATAGCACAGAGGAAGCCGTGGACTGAATTAAGAATCAGAGGGAGGAAAGCAGAGGTGGAGACATGTGGAAGGGGATGATCACTTTGATGAAGTCCAGACCATTTGTCCACAGGACTTTGTGGAGTTTATTGAATTTATCTTTCTTATTACCAACACCTACTTCAAAAACTTGTTCTATTTTGATCACTTTTACAGTTTCACCGTCATTAGTATAATAAAATAGTGACTTTGATGACAATGGATGTTTAAACAGAATGTGATGTTACAATCATCTGTGTATCTCACCCTCTCACTGCGAATGGATCCCGTGACCTCGTCGTCGTTGAGGTGTCGTTTAAACTTGGGTGGCATGTTGTCTTCAGGCTGCTCCTCCCGATCTGGTTCCCTCTGTGGGACAAGAAGAGAAAATGAAGACCATCAGTTAGGATCTGCTTCAACACAGTCAATCAGACATGTGCACTGAGCCACAATGGTGCTGTTGCTCTTGTGTGTTACATATGGCAGCCTGCTGCATGAGAAGCACTCTAATACTGGTGGAAGTAAGTGATGTGAAATGCAGACATAACTAAAGCCAGATCTTGCCTGGGAGCAGAAGCAGGAGAACAAAGGACAAAGTGTGTGAGCAGAGTCAGACTCTAAATCTTCTAGACTCTACTCACGACTATAAAATTCACTCTCTCTGAAATAATTGCATAAATAAAACAGGCCATGGTTGAGCAACGGCAGGAGGACTCGTGCTCCAACACTTCCTGTCTTTTCATATCCTCTGTTGTCTAATTTTTACATGGAACACGTTAACATGGTTCCCCCATTGGTTTCTTTATTATGTCCCACTGTCTGTAAAACAACAATGACAGAACAAAAAGCATATATGTTTGTATGTTATATGTTCCAAACATCTGAGAACAGTGCCTCAATAAAGTCCCTCTGTTGAACTAAACATGTGTTCCCCAGGCCCCACTTTAATCACCAGGGGGAAACACAGCACTCTGATCTTACATTCATACACACACAAACCACCTGTCTCAGTCCAACAGTACTTATACCATTGACTCCAGTTCGGTCTGACACTGTGGGTTTCTCAGCAGCGTCCTTTTCTGGCACTGCAGTCGGAAAAAGGCCTTTCAGTGGCCTGGAGAAGAGGGGAGGTTTCCAGTAAACAGAGAAGCAGTGGACAGGGCTGTATGTGAAGCAGCGACAGCATGAAGACACACAGGAAGAGAAAGAGAGTCTAGCATGTTAGGGTCATAGAAGGAATACTTGGAAAGTTAGTCTGTTAGAGAGGAAGTTTAAAAAAAAGCACAGTAAATATATATGCAACATTAAATTCATATCAATTCTGAATTCTTTACAAAAGAAAATTACAGATGTCAGGACTGGGCGAAGAACCAAAAGAACTGAATCGTGGAAACCAAAACAGAGGACTGTGGATTATTAATGACCACAATCAATATATGGATTGGACCTTAAGAGAGGAATACAACACTGCGTGTGCATGAAACTCGTTTGTACAAAGGGGGAAGAAATCACAATGTTTCTACACGCTATTTTCAACATTACGTTTCTTAATGATGTAGTGGTTTAATGTCAAAGCAGTGTGTGATTAGAGGAGAAAATACTATCCCAGCATGTCTGGAGCACAGCTGTAATTAAATCAGTCTCTGGCAACTATTTGGTTTAGCTGTGTGTGTGTGTGTGTGTGTGTGTGTGTGTGAGAACCTGGATTTGAGCATATAACTAGCTTAAACCTCTACTACAGCACAATAATTTATGTAAAACACAGTGTAAACTCCACAATTGTTTACTTGACTGTTTGAGAGAGGCCGCTTGGTCCATTGACAAATTTAGCTAACATGCTAAGCTAAGCTAGGCTAAACTAGGCTACGCTAATGATGCTAACGTTGCTAGCTACCTTCTGCTTCCGACCAGATCCGATGCTCGATGCAGGCGAACACTAACACAAGAAACTCAAGTGTTAATTCGAGGGTTTATGTGGCTTTACGGAGCTCTCTCATTCATTTCAAACGCTGTCCGCACGATGACACGGGATTATCATTATTGATGTTCGCGGTGAGCTGCTCTGTCCTCCGCCTGAATCAGCTGACCAGGAAATGGTCACTGACAGCTGGAGGAGGCTTTGTGAGTCTCCCCTGTAGGGGGCAGCAGTGCGTCTGACGTGCGTCTAGCTGGAAATTGGATGAAGATAGAAGAAGATAGACTTAAGGAAGAAGGCACATGCTCAGCACTAACTTGGTAAGTTGTTTGCTCATCATGCTGTTTTTACTCATTTATCATTTTACTTTCTTGCTCAGGTGGGTTTTGTGTAAGTACAGACAGTCACTCGCATCTCTGTGTTTGTTCCTGTTCCTCCAGAGAGATGCAGAGTGCAGGAGGCAGCGCTTATCAGGCTCGTCCCCTGTTTGGAGGAGCGCTGTCAGCTGTCGTCCCCCACAGCGCCACAGACATCAGTGATCTGAGGGAGATCCCAGATAACCAGGAGGTTTTCGCTCATGCGCACACGGACCAGAGCTTCATAGTGGAGCTGGTGGAGTACCAGGCTCAGGTGGCAGACCAGGACGCTGCCAGATATCACTTTGAGGACATCGCAGGTAGCAACAAAGCTTTAGATCCTGGTGCTTTTGAAGTGACCAGTGTAGTAGCTGTGCCCAAATCTGAGCTTTCCCTGTCAGAGTGCAACTCAGCATGGATGCTGACTGGCACACAGTCTGTATCCAAGTTTAATGAAGAGGCCAGGAATACAGTGAGCCTTCATTTGGGTCTGCTCCGCCTGCCACAGTTCTCCACAGATGTTCTGATCACCTTCAATGACCCTCAGAGCATCAGCCCCGACAGCAGCAGTGCCGCAGCAGTGGGGACACACAGGGAGCCCTGGACGGTGCAGGACTTCCAGCGCTTGTTGCAGACGCTGACTCTGCACAACCCTGGTCTGTTTGGATAGAGTAACAGCTACTAACCTCACCTTAATGCATTTAGTCTTTTTCATGACCTTAAGCATCTGTCCCACCTCTGCCCTGACAAATAGAAACACATGTTCTGCTCTGCCTTTGTGCTGACTTTGACTCTGGCATTTAAAAATGAACTAAAAGCCAAATTTCACATGTGAACACGACTTTATCATAAAAGAAAGTTTTGGAAGATAAATCAGTTTTTGAGTTTCCTGGTTAAGATTTATGAATAAGTTAATTGTGTTTAAATGTTGG
The DNA here is from genome assembly GCA_900302695.1 of Helostoma temminkii. Classification (NCBI taxonomy): domain Eukaryota; kingdom Metazoa; phylum Chordata; class Actinopteri; order Anabantiformes; family Helostomatidae; genus Helostoma; species Helostoma temminkii. The sequence goes on along the minus strand of OMLM01002979.1, from coordinate 37,877 downwards.
CTGTACTATGGGGATTCACCTCTGTTTGAGGCAAATAAATATCAGTCACTCACATGTTTCTCTTCTATGTTTTCCATCACTTTCACCTTTGCCCTGCTTTAGCAGCTCTCGAGCATTTCCTCCTTCCTACTTATGCCTCCCTTTCTTTATTTCACTCAAAAACAGTAACCCCATGATTGTATGCTGGTGTCTACACATACGCAGCTAACATAGAGTAGAATCTCGCCAGTATCTGTAATCAATAAACATCAGCCAAATCTGTATCTTGTTTTTACAGAATGATGGTGATGAAACATGCAAGTAATGGCAAAGTTCAAAGCAGAAGTCCAAAGGTTAAGGGTGACATCACATATAGCTTCCCTCCGGAGCAGTTCAAATCTAAGTGATGGTCATGGAGACTTTTAGGTCTTCAGAGTTGGGTCATAAACAATGAAAATTGAGAGGACGAGTTCCAGAAGGATCATTCACTAGGTCAACTGTTTCTGTCATTCACTGGAGTGACCTCATGGTGGAACAATTCATTAGCCCGAACCTTTGAGAAATGTTGGAGAGACTTCATTCAAGTGTGAGTTTGGTGAAATACAAAATTTATGTAGTGGAAAGTGACCCTCATTAAGAGCTGCTTTGAAGTTAAAAACCAAACTTTATATTTGGAGGCTTTAGGTCATATGTAATTGAATCCATTTTCCCAGTTATATATTTGAAGATAGAAAAACACCTGAGGTTTTAATCTGAGAGTACTGTTGAGTACTGTTCAGGTAAGTCTTGTGTAAAAAAATAAGAAGAAGCACAGTCTGTCTCCCCAAAGCCACATCAAACCCTCTGCATTCTCTGGTGCAATCACGGTAGATTAAGATCCGGCCTCCTTTCTTCTCAGTGATCGCAGCACATTCCTTCATTAACTATACATCAACAGTGTCACAGCAGCCGAGCAGCCTTCCCACTACCTTCTTGTTATAGGTTCTGTTTGTAATAAAGTCTGAAAACATCCTGTCTTTTAGAGCCGATGAGGGTTTGGAAAAAAGTTATTCCAATTGCAGGTCACAAAATGACAAGGCAGGAGACAATTTTCCTAACATTATGTACTTAAAGCTTTTTTCCAGGTCCTGAAAATGGACTGTTACCGAGGGCCTCCTGGGGAAGTAATAGTGCCGTAGTCTCTTGGCTTTTGCACATGTATACACAAAAATAGTATAAGAATGGAAAAGTAATATATGAATTGTAGAGAGATAAACATTATGTGCAAAAACCTAAAAATAGACAATATTGATACAGCAAAACAAATCTTTGTCACCCTTTACTAAATTATTGTATGAGCCACAATAATGGATGTCCAAATGCTCAACTGAGAAGCAAGAACTTTCCAATATCACCATGTGCATTAAGCTTTAATATTAAGAATCTGTGTGAGAAACTCTGTTAAAGGTAAACTTTATTTTAAGTATGTAATTGTGGGGTAATAGTGGCATGCCACTTGTTCTTAGAAAGTTTTGTCACGTTATGAAATAGAAATGTTCCAAAAAATGTGTGACACTGTGTAAAATCTGCATATAAACAAACATGTGAAAATCACAGAAAACCCATATTTCATTCACAATAGAACATAGAAAATATATGAAATGTTTAAAGTTGGAAAATGTACCAGAAGAAAAAAATCAGGTAATTTTAAAATTGATGGCAGCAACACATTGTCATGTTTACCATAGTGTAGCTTCCCCTCTTCTTATAATAACAGTATGTAAACATCTGGGAACTGAGGAGACAAATTGGAATTTTGGGAGAAAAATGTTGTCCGTTCTCATCTGATATAGTATTCTAACATCCTCTTTGATGTATTTGCATTTCATAATACATGTAATATTTTCAGTTGGTGAAAGGTCTGGACTGCAGGGAGGACAGTTTAGCTCCCGGACTCTTCTACCATGAAGACATGTTGTTGTCTGGATGGAATGAACAAGATGTTCCCTGAAAAATCCCTGCCTGAATGGGAGCATGTGCTGCTCTAAAACCTGGATATATCTTCCGGCACTGATGGAGCCTTTCCAGATGTGCAAGCTGCCCATTCAGTAGGCACTAATGCTCCCCCATACCATCAGAGCTGCAGGCTTTTCAACTGAAGGCTTATAACATGGTTTCCAAAAAGAAACAGAGAGATTCCTCCAGATTATCTGATATCTAATATCCTTTGATGATATTATATTAGAGATCCGGTATAATATATGATATTATATTCAAACTTTGCGATTTTGCTATTTTACATTGAGGAACACTATTCTGAAATTGTTTAACAGTTCATACAAAGCTTCACACATATTGATGATCCTCTGTGCATCTGTACTTACTCCCTAAGATGCTTTTTAAAATACCCAGTCATGTTTCTGACCTGTTGTTAATAACCTGATTAGTTACTAAATGTTCTTGCAGCTCTTCCTTCTTGGAACTATTTAGTTTCTAGCCTTTTGTTGCCAGCCAGCACAGTCATGTGCAAATGTTAGTAACCCCTCTTTTTACTGTTGCTTGACCATAGCAGTATTGGGCACAATAACACAACCTCAGACAAACAACAACATAAGACATTTTTAGTGTGTTATTTATTTAACAAAAATAAAGCCAGAAACAAACGTGGGTAATACTAAGTCCCCCCTTCCAGCTTCAAGAGAACAGACGGCCTTACATTTGCCTGAATACTCTGGTATAGAGAGGAGTTCATGGGTGAGTCAGTGGCTGCAAAACAAGCCTAGATCATCACCCCTCCACCTCCATGCTTGACAGTGAGTATGAGGTGTTTCTACTGAAATGCTCTGTTTGTTTTTTGCCAAACATGACACTGAGCATTAAGACCGAACTATTACACCTTGGTCTTATGTCATGTTTGTTTGTGCTCTTATCTAGAGGCTTTCTCCAGGCAAACTGCACTTTCACTTTTCTTCTTATTTTGCTGTCATGTACTAACATTGAACATGCTCAGTGAAGCATGTAGGGTCTGAGATGTAGCACTTAGATTTTTTTTATTCCTCTGAGCATTGAGGAACACACCTTGGTGTGAATGTGCTGGGATGTTCACTCCTGGGAAGCTTGGCAGTTCTCTTGAATGCTTTCCACTTGTGAATAATATTGTAGAAAACTGAACTCCAAATTGTTTGGAAATGGTTTTATAATCTTTCCAGATGTGAACTAACAATTGCTTCTCTAAGACCATTGCTTAAGTTCTTCCACTGCCATTGTATTAATTAATAATACAAATTATTATTTTTTGTTAATTTCCATAAATAATGGCAATAATGTTCATCTGCTGTATCTGCTTAATACTAAGACTCACTACTATCATTATGTTTTTAAACAAAAAACATAACACAATTAAAAGAGGTTTACTATGTCTTGCATGACTGCGAAGAAAAGCATGTATTTCATTATATATTTGAAACCTCCTAAATGGATATAGGCAGCACCTGTGAGGGCCCCACTGAATGCTACAACACTGACAGTAACTTTGTTTACTTTGAATCACAGAGGAAAAAGGACGGAAACCCCCACGGCAATGCTTCAATCTGGCACAGTGAAGTCTCAGTGATGAAGACAAATGCAGCTTTCCTGGTTCTTTTCATGCTGCTTCCTGACAAGCCCCTAAGCAAACCTAGAGATCTAAGAATACACTGGGTGGTAACAATCATTTCATAACATCAAGATGTTTTTTATATAATTACAGAATCTTCATAGAATATCATTACATCAGAAGACTGTGCACTTGAAGTAAAAATTATATTAAACCTATGTTAAATAAATCAAATAGTTTAATATGAACACAGGTTCTATTGGTCTTAGAGGATGCGTGACATCTTCAGTACCTCTGGAGTGATCAGTCACAGGTATATGCATAGTTCCTGCTCAGGGACTTCAAGCTCCAGGCTCATTTATTTCTCAGACTCCCCTGTTATCACTGCTCCCCTCCCTCCTTCAGGGGCCCTCTTCTTCCTCACCCCCTCTCTTTGGACTGTAGCCCCCTGCTTCCCTCGCCAACTCCAGGAGCCATTCTTAGCCACAGAACAGAGTCTGCTGCTCTCATCAGGACCTTGGAGCCCCACTTTTTAATATAATTAATGTTCTTTTCCAAACCTATTTTTGTCCCTGGAAGCAGAAATTCAAAACAAGCTAAACTATTTATCCGTATCGTTTCATTTTATCTTGAATATGAAGCTAAATTCCTAAAATAAAAGAGAAAATTAGAAATTCTTTACAAATTAACAAAAGCTTTATTAAAAATATGGTTAAAGTAGACACAAGTGATCACAAATCATCAGTTTGATACAGAACTTGGTCTAAAATGACTAATCCTTCTCTTCCTTCTTCTTTTTGCTCTGTGGTGAGGTACTGTTGGTTTGACAGAAGTGTTCAGACATGGCAGCCAGCGCTCGATAACGATGAGAGATTGAATTCTTCACATCCTTTGGCAGTTCAGCATAGCTGCATATCAAAGGGAAGGCAATAGTTAATAGAGAAGATAAATGTGAAATAATACTGATAATTTACCCCAGGTGCGCAACACAAGGTAAAAAGAATCAGCACAATAAGATGTTTTGGTAAAGCTGACTCAATTCAATCCATTTCCATAAATAGTGTTTTAATATCTGGCTCCCCCTTGTGTTATGTAGCAGAAGCTTTGAGCACAGTTTTACGTTTTGTCGTATCCATCTGGCTGGAAACATGGATCCCATCCAAAGTCTCTAGGTCCCCGGGGTTCCACTATTTGCCCCTAAAATATATGGAGAAAAAGTGTGAACAGAATATAAAACACACACAAACAAACAAACACAGAGGAAGTGAAAAAGACTAACACTGACCTCTGTTTTCCCTCTGAACAGCTGTACTGGTTCATCTTTCCCAGCACAGAAAGCAAAGGTGCAGAGAGCCCATGCTGATTTATCTTCAAACCCAGCTAGGAGCTTATACAAGCCTACGACAAAACATTTAAGATCACTTCACTTTTTCTATCCAACTCTATCCAACTTTTTCCTTTTATTTCAACACCTACCTTCTGGCTTGAGTTTATCCAGGAACCATTTTCTGCAAAAACATAGAGTAGATGTAATAGTTGCAGTCAATTACCACTTTAAAAGATAATGTTTCTCAACACATGTAAAAGTGAGTATACTAACATGTAAGGACCTGGTAAGCCTCCTAAAGCCCTGAAACACAGGCAGGTGTCCTCTACGATGACTGGTCCATCAATCTGAAGGTGAAAAACAAACAATATATCACTTTTTAATCTCATTCAACAGAGATGTACATACTGAACATTTAGCTGGATGGTTTCTGTACCTGCTGTGCTGCCTCCTTACACTTCTGTATGGAAATCTCATCTGGCTCCCCCTGGTACTCAGGCACTGAATGAAAAACAAGTTACATGAATCATTAATATACAAAAATATACAACACAGACAAAATGTCTGACATTCCAGACTTGTCCACAATGGTTTCTGAGGCCACTGTACAGTTTACTCTACAGGTTCTTTGATACTTACAGTCAATCTTTTTAGACACTAGTTTATAAGGAAACTTGTCTCCCAGGATCTGGATGACCTGGTAGATGTGAAAACACATAGAAAAGCATAAAACTAGCAGGTCTGTTATTGTTTAGTAGAGTGAAACTACAGAGGAGGTTCAGATAATCTTGTAGCAAGCACAGCGTGGAACTTTATAAACAATGGTGCACAAGTATCACCCCTGAAGTCATTTAAACAGAATGAACACGACCGTAAACACATAATCCGCAACAATTCATTTTGGCCTCTTACCTCTTCGAGCTTTTTTGCGTTCCCAGTCACGAAAACCACAGACCTTCCTGCAGCTCCTGCCATGATGGACGACAAACCGGGAACACCACCGACGAACCGAATACTTCCGGCTCAGCACGCTCCAATAAGATTAAGCTCTGAGAATCTGAGCGAATCAAAAAAGCAAAGCGTAGCTCCGTCTTCAGGAGATCCACCAATCAGCAAGCGGTGCTGCTAGCAATGCTGTCCGGGTTGGTTTATCGATGCAAAGTGCCATGTGGGGACTGAGAAACGGCTGTAAACAGACCCTGTCACGGTAAAACCAAACACTTTGGAGTGTTATCTTAGCTACAGCTGACAATGAGTCTGTTACCTCGCACTGCCGAGGAGTTCAGCTCTGCAGAGTACTGGGAGAGGTTTTTTAAGAAGCGCGGAGAAAAGGCTTTTGAGTGGTATGGAGACTACAACAAACTCTGCGGCGTGCTGCATAAATACATCAAAGTGCAAGATAAGGTAAAGATGTGGAGCAGGGGCACAGCAGCACACAAGATCTGCTTCAGTTTGATTGTTAAATACAAGTTTCACAAGTGCATACATTTAAATACAACAGGAAGAAGTAAGCTTGAATTATTAATCATTGCTCTTCATTTCCTGTTAATGTTTTATGTGTAGTCTGTTATAAGGTTCTGGAGTGAATTTTTACTGCTTTGTCCAGTTGTCCAGTGCCTCAATGACCAGTGGTGGCAGAAGTGTACTTCTACTTAATAGCACAGTATTTTGTACTGTACTATACACTACCACCAGTGACATTGACTGGATGTATCTGTGTGTGTCAGGTGCTGGTGGTTGGTTGTGGTAACTCTGAGCTGAGTGAACAGCTGTACGATGTTGGCTACAAACAGCTGACTAATATTGACATCAGCGAGACAGTGGTGACCCACATGAACCAGCGAAACGCAGGGCGTCGCCCAGGCCTGACATTCCACCAGGTGGATGCTACACAGACTCCATATGAGGATGCCAGCTACCAGGCTGCTCTGGACAAAGGCACACTGGACGCCATGGCATCTGAAGAGGAAGGAGCTCTGGCCAGCAATATGCTCACTGAGGTAAAAAATCATTTAGTCTCATATGTTTGTAGATGATTATCAACTCATATCTTATCATTTTTCTCACAGCAGTTTACTTGTATCTGCAGGTGGGTCGTGTGCTAAGTGTCGGGGGGCGGTACGTCTGTGTGACGTTGGCTCAGGAGAGCGTGATCAAGTTGGCGGTGGAGCACTTTGTGCAGATGGGTTGGGCAGTGAGGCTTCACTGCCTGCAGGAGGAAAGTGGGAAAGAGGAGGACTCCTTTGCTCTGCCTGTCTTTGTTCTCGTTTGCACCAAGTTCCGTCAGCCTATGCCAGTGCCTATTCTGGAGATGTGTCTTGGAGAGGATGGAGCCCCAACACGTCTCACACGGGTTTCAGAGTTGTTGTCAGCTGTAAGGGAGCATCAGGCCTACTCTGTTTTGAGAAAGAAGCTCCGCACTGGAACAGATGCCAGCTCAAACCTGACACTCACACTCTGCCACACCAAGACAGGCCTTCCCAGATACACTCTCACAGTGCAAGATTGTTGCCCAGGTGCCAAAGTGCCAAGATCAAACCAGTTTGCTGTATTTATTGGTGAGGTCATGTTTCCTTCCTATGTAAGTCATTTTGCATGTACTGTTTTGTGTTTTGAGTGTTTTTATGTGTAATTCTTGACCGACTTTTCCAATCAGTGCCTCAAGGCAGTGACACAGCTTGGCTTTACAGCTCCAGCGAGGGCCGAAGGCAGCTTGCAGCCAGTGCTAACTTTCGGCGCCTGCTTATTGTGACAATGCACAGGAATCAGGAGTACACAGACATGCAGGCTGTTCAGGCTGAACTGTCACCTATGGTGATGGACTTAGCTCCTCCGGGTATGCCAGCCAACCAGCAGGTAATCACAAATCCAGTGTTTGTACAGTTAATGTATGTCACCAGTGCAGGTGAAGTAAGTTGTCTCGATTTGAACTCTACCTATACAGGTGCCATTTCTGTCAGTTGGAGGGGACCTGGGTTGGCGAGAGGAGGTCAGCAAGGGTGTGAGTGAGCTGAGTGGAGAATACTGTGTGGAGAATGTCAAGGGAGAAGACGGTGAGCTGTATCGCAGACTTGTGTTTCTGTCTAATGCAGCCCTTGTCCAATCAGAGAGCCGCCTCGTCTCATCAAATACCAGTGAGCTCTACATTTAATGTACCTTGTTATTCTTTGTTTTTTTTTTGTTGATTATATCATATTTTCTTTGTGATCAGTCTTTAAATAATTAATCAATCATTACCAAGTGCAAGTTCAGTTGTCAGTAACACAGTAACTGAGAGTAACAGTGATATAAACAGTGAAAGGATTATAATAATTTTATTTACAGTATATATTATAATATTGCTGTTGATGAGTAAAAGTGTTTTTCATTACAGCTTCAAGTCAGAAGAAGAAGAACAGAAAGAAGTCCAAGTCAGCAGCTCCTCCTACAACATCTTCAGCCTCTCTGTCAGTGGACAGTGGCTTCCTCTGCTGCGCTCACCATGAAGTCATGGTGGCTGGTCTTACCATGCTTGGAGTAGGCATGCCACAGAACAAAGGTATGTGTGTGTGTGTATGGTGTTGTGGTAGTGGGGCTAAGAGTTTCTAGTAAGTTGCCAGAAGTTTCCATCACCTTAATACACCTGATTATTTTTTCATTCCTCCGTCAGTCTTAGACATCCCGGTGTCAGTGCTGCTGGTAGGGCTTGGTGGTGGAGGCCTGCCTCAGTTTCTGCGGGACTTTGTGCCTAATGTTACTGTTGAGGTTGTGGAACTAGACCCAGTTGTGCTGGATGTGGCAAAGGAATGGTTTGGGTTTAGTCCGGATGATCATTTGACTGTCACTCTTGGGGACGGCCTCGAACACATCTGTAACCTTGAGAGGAAAGGTCAGTGAATGAGGAGTGGAATAAACAGCAGTTATAGATTATTATGTGATCCCAAGTAGCAACTTGTTCTTTTTTACTTGTAGGTGGTCGTTTGTTTGATGCCATCATGTTTGATGTAGACAACAAAGATAGCACTGTGGGTATGAGCTGTCCTCCCGCTGCCTTTGTAGAGACCTCCATGCTACACAAGGTCCGCAGCCTGCTAACACCCAGAGGTACAGGATATGGAATAATGTCTCTGTATGCTAGAATCTGCCATTGCTTCTGTAGTGACAGTTGATGCGTTTCTATATCCATTATAAAAAATGTGACATTCCACATGTAAATTATTATTATTATTATTATTAGTAGTAGTAGTAGTATTATTATTTTGGTGCATTTCATCAGTATTTTTCCTCTTACTGCCACTCTACCAGGTATATTTATGCTGAACCTGGTGTGTCGTGACTCGGCCTTGAGGAAAAGCGTGCTGGAGCGTGTCACTGCTGTGTTTCCCACCATTTTCTCTCGCAAGATCGAAGGAGAGGTCAACGAAGTTCTTCTCTGCTCTCGGGGAGAAAAAGAACAATCTAACGCCGACCCCGTCCTTCCATCCCTGAACGAAGCAGCCAAGAGTCTGCAGAGCGCGCTGAGCTCTAACAGGACTGGAAGCTGCCGCAGCCCACACATAGACATTGTAGAGTTGTTAAAAGACCTGAAAGTAGAGTAAAGTTTGTTGGGCTTGAAAGAAATGTGACCTCACCACCCAGTGCAATGTAAAGAAAATGTCATGATGTGTATCATATCAATCACAAGTAAAGAACATTTTATTCCTACATGTGACGTGGTGCTTATACAAAAATGTGCCAGAGTTGTTGGTTACTGTTGTTATTGTTATTGTTGGTTTCATTTTTATAATTAAGCCCTTTAGTTTCTCTTTCACTTGCATGTAGTTTTCAGTGTGCTGCACAGTGCTCCCTCCTCATTGCTGAAGAATGCTGCCGCGTTATTTACAGTGGAAGAACCGTACACTGTGGTTCCAGTTGCAGTGTTTATAGGGCTGCAGTGAAGCCCTACCCGCGCTGGATGTGTGGGATTTTAAATAGCTGTGAGCTGGAGGCAGTGGTAAGGCAGGGTACTTTTATAATTGGCTAAGAAGTTTGTCTATCTTCTTTGTAAGGGGGCTCCCGAGTGGAAGATGCGGATCACTGCGCATGCGTATTAAACTTGCTTCGGTTAGCTGTCAAACTTGAACTTTTTCCTCCCTTTAAAGGGACCAAAATCAGCGCAGACACTTTCTTCTAACTACTTAAATGGACGCAGACTTTGCGAACACTACGCAATACAAACTTTTCAAGTTTTAAAACAACAGAAATGTCCAAAGCGAGCTGTTTTCGGAGACGGGAGGTGTGTGGATACATACTTAGACTCTGTCGTCGTTACCAGACGCACTGTCGGGAACGTTAACGGACAAACTAACGACTACTGAGGTAGTGTAAAAGCTAATACTGACCTTCCAGAAGACTGTTTTACATCCCAGTGATGAAAACAGCAGGATTCTGATTAACGCTAACCTAGAGCTATGGTAGTTACTTTATTTACGGGTGTTGCCCAGAACTGACGTTAAACAGGATTTAAAGGCTAAGCAGGTAAACCGGCTGTCCCGTTGCGATGGGCAACCGCGGGATGGAGGATCTGATCCCGCTGGTCAACCGCCTTCAAGATGCTCTGAGCAGCGCGGGACAGAGCTGCAGCCTCCAGCTGCCGCAGATCGCTGTGGTGGGCGGACAGAGCTCAGGAAAGAGCTCCGTCCTAGAAAACTTTGTGGGCAGGTAAGAGAGGTAACACGGTAAACTGTGAATGAACTGAACAACACAGGGCAATATTAGCATTTCATTTAGCTATATTAATATATATAATATTTAGATATATTAACTCCAGGTGCAGAAGATTTACTGTAGATGTCGAAATATAAATAGCAACTTTCTATTAAAGCAGCCATCATTACACACAGTTTACTGACACTGTATTACTTATATAAAAGCTATTCTTATGAACATAGTTTTATATTTTAGGTTCCTTGACCCATTAACAGAAAGATGACAGGATGACCTATTTATTAAGGGTTAGAACTAGAACTGGTAGCTGATACTGTAGCTTCAGAAGAAGCCACACACTCTTGGCAGCCTGAACTACATCACGTGTGTAAGTCAAGCACAGTAATGTAACGTGGAATGTGGCTGTTTCCATGTATCTCAGTTACTTGTACTATAGTATTTGGAACTTTCTACCTGTACTTCACAACAGTTCAGATGGAAATAGTGTATTTTGTCCCTCGCCATATTCATTTCACAGCTTTATTTACTGTTTACTCCACAAATTGACATTTTATCTATACAAGAAATTATGATAAAAGAACACGGAAGCATTGTGAGGCAGTGGCTCCCTGGCACACACTTTCTTAAAGGCCCCCCACCCCTCCTACATAACAGCAGTGCCACAGATTGAGAGTGGCTCAGTTTATCTTTGCATCTCCTAATTATGGCCTGGTTTTACTTGTTTGCTTATATTTGCATCATTATATGTGTTATCATTCTTGTTTTGTGTTTCTTTGTGACTGTTTGGCATCTCCTCACACATATTTTACATCTACTTTAGTTGTTTTTCCGTCTATTTGTGGTTGTCTGATAGGATTTCCCGTTCTGTAGTCTAACTATGGAGGCAAGAACCAAAAGTCACCCGCTTTCAGAAAACACCACCTTCTTAAAGTACTACCAACCCACTGTGTTATTTAATAAAACACTTCAAAATCAATCAATCATCATTTGTGAGATGTCTATAGGACATTAGAACACATCAAAATCTGAACATGCAATACTGTGTATATGTTATTTGCTTATTAAGCTATGTCAACTGTGATACATTGGTATTAATACACAGACATCAGTGTCACTGTAATGTACCATTACAGGATTTGGTCTCCATCCAGCACCAGTGATATTACTATATTTACTAGTCTGAAGTGGTGGATGCCTGAGGTGCCAGTGTGTGTATGATAGTACTCAGCAACAGCTCAGCTCGCAGGCAGGCTCTGTAGGTGTTTAGAAGGAGAACCTGATTAACCGGACTCTTCTAAAAGTAATGGAAAGCCTTTTCTAGTTAGCTTCGAAGTCAAGTCAACATAGTATAGACAGAGCTTTGCTAATAATGCAGCCTGCTTATTAATGACTGTGTTGTTTGGGTAAAACTATTTTTCTTTGCTTTAAAAAGAATGTTGGTGTGTTAGTCAGTAGTTTCCTATCTTTCCCCTAGCTATGGATGAGACAGTGAAGCTCTGTTAACAGAAGGAGAGACACACTAGTTATTGTCCACAGTATGTGGAGCACTGCCAGTAACTTGTTTTCCTGAGTGTGTGTGATTATTTTTTGTTTGTACTTAAGTTCTTTGTCTCAGCTATGATTGTGTTATAACACCCCTTTTGTGGAGGACTGTGCCAGCTGTTTCATCAGGGACAGGATGTAGCAAAATAAACTTCCCAAGTAAGATAATAATGTGTAGAAGTAGTGGAGTGTAGCATTCTTATCTGTGCACGTAAATGAAAATGGTGAGCATAAAGCTACTTGTCAGAACAGGACTTAAGAATGAATTGGTATCAAAAACTATTACCAAAGTATTTTTTGTCTGGGTGGTGTGAGTTTGAATCTTTTTCCAGTCCACTCTTTCTTTTCCTACAGAGACTTCCTGCCACGTGGCTCTGGAATTGTCACTCGCAGACCTTTAATCCTGCAGCTGCTTAATGCTAACACAGGTGAGTAAAACACTGTGATATTTACATACATACAGATACAGTTCAAATAAAGGCATTCTGACATAAAGCTGCCACCAGATGGCAGTATGACATTTCACACTGTCTGAGTGTGTTCAGAACTGTAAGATTGTATCATTAAATATTAGCCCTGTATATCTGAGGCACCAGGATGCACAGTGTTTGCGTGATTTGGCAACATTTAGAAACAAGAACAATACGATTACAAGTAAACATGATTCAATAAAACAGAAGTTATTTATCCTCTCAAGCAAAAAATTATATACTTAAGTTTAAGTATATTTTCTAAAAGTATATTTCATACATTTAATGTACATTTGAAATGTTTGTACTTAGTATCATTTACTTGTGTTAAATTATAACCACAAGTTGTACTTAATATACTCAAAGTTGCACTTAAGGCATGTTTTAAGGCATGTTTTCATAGTAGATTTGTCATTATTTCAGTGTATTGTATCAGGCTTGAGTCTGTATACTTTCTCAAATTTTGATTGTAAAAGCATTAAATATACTTAAGAAAATGTACTTTTATTAAGTTATACTTAAGAATGCATTAAGTGCAATATGGTATTAACACGCTTATAAAAACTGCTTAAACACAACACAAATA
>OMLM01002979.1:5649-24694 GCA_900302695.1 Helostoma temminkii | reverse complement strand
TTATTTAATTTATTAAAGTATATATTAGTTTAAGTGCATGTTGGAGTATGCTTGCTAGTAATACACTGTTAGGGCACATAAATTAAACTAATTAAAATGTATTTATTTATTTAAAATTGCAACATTAATATACTTTTGAGTTATTATATAAATGTACTGTAATGTAATATACTTGGAAACATGTTATTTGGAATATACTATTGCTGTATAAAGAATACTTCTCATAATTTTAACACAAGTAGAAATGTGCTTGTCATAACTTTTAACACACTTTACATTCTAAAAGTACATTTTAAATATAGAATTTTTTTTTCTCTTGCGCTTCATTATCTTCATGCTGTGTTGTAGAAATATTGTAAATATTACAGTGAACAGTATTTATAGCATTAATGTATTTTTCCAGAATATGGAGAATTTCTCCATTGTAAGGGAAAGACATTCACAGACTTTGATGAGATCTGCAAGGAGATTGAGGCAGAGACATTCAGAGTTACAGGGACTAATAAAGGCATCTCTCCGATACCCATCAGCCTCCGGATCTATTCACCACATGGTAACTCTGTGTAATTGTGTGTAATCCACATGACATATCCATTCACTCACAATTTATTTCTCTGAAATGAGTTCCTGTGCTTGTTTGTATGTGTTTGCAGTCTTGAACCTGACTCTTGTAGACCTGCCTGGAATCACCAAGGTTCCTGTAGGTGACCAGCCAGCTGACATAGAGTACCAGATACGAGACATGATCATGCAGTACATCTGTAATGAGAACTGTCTCATCCTGGCTGTCACACCAGCCAATACTGACCTGGCCAACTCTGATGCACTTAAACTGGCCAAAGATGTTGACCCACAGGGTAAGTTGTGTATGTGCACATGCAGCAAATTTACATCATTCTATGGATTTTTTATATGTCTTATATATATATATATGAATCTACACCCCAGTGAAGCCACATTCTTTAATCATGCATATTTTGACAAATATGTGTGATTAAAAGTTAGCATAGTTGTTTTTAATAACTTTTTTAGTGTCTTTTCTTGTCTACAAACTGTCCTTTTATTCATGTCTCTTTTAGGTCAGCGCACAATTGGTGTAATCACTAAGCTGGACCTGATGGATGGAGGAACAGATGCCCGTGAAATACTGGAGAACAGGTTGCTTCCCCTACGCAGAGGTGTGTGGCTTGTTTGTGTGTTTTGAGTCATTTAACTGTAAAAAGTACACACCGGGGATTCTTTAAAACACTGATTGCATCTGTTATCACCAGCTAGAAGCTTATGAAAGGCCAAATGCAAAAGAAAAAGCTATAGACTTGACATATGACACCACAGCAGGACATGGGATAAAGACATGGAAATATTGGCTGAATTGGTCTTTGTAACAGCTAGATGGGTGGGAACTGAGAAGGGGTACTGGTAGGTTATCGCTTTTTTGTGTGTATGTGTGCGTGAGAGAGAGAGGAAGAGAGACAAGGAGGCAGCAAGCAAGCTCCCGGGGCAGTACAGACTGGGTGAAGCACCACCAGGTGCTGGCTCCTTCATGCTTCTCTTACGGTTCTAATGCATTCGCCATGGAAGCCCACTGAAAGAACAGCTCTAGTGGCAGCTTAGAGCTGAGGCATTAGACATGGAGTCTGGTGCTATTACATCTATTGCTGTACTAAATACAGGATTTGGCCCACTTTATACCACATGCTCCGCTGTTGCACAAACACACTAACTTCCTGCTTGTACGCTAGTCTTAATGGAACAAATGGCAGTCTGGGAAGAGTTCCCAACGACACGTCACAAAATGCTTGAAAAAGTTGATTCTGTCTAATATGAGAGTCCTTGATTGTTGCTTTCTCTTGTTGCACATTATCTTCCTCACAATGATCACATGTCAATTTCTTTGTCCATTTCTTCTGCACCAGGCTACATAGGGGTGGTAAACCGTAGTCAGAAGGACATTGATGGAAAAAAGGATATTAAAGAAGCTCTGCTGGCAGAGAGGGACTTCTTTCTGTCTCATCCGGCCTACAAACATATGGCTGAGCGAATGGGCACCCCATATTTACAAAGAATACTCAACCAGGTTAAAGTGCATCCAGACACATAGAGAAGTAAATACGGCGTGTGTATGTATGGCTATTGATAATGTTTGTTTGCAGCAACTGACAAACCACATCCGGGACACTTTACCAGCCTTCCGTAGTCATCTGCAGGGCGAGCTCCTGGCCATGAACAAAGAGGCTGAAGAGTTCAGGAAGTATAGTCCTGATGACCCTGCACGTAGGACCAAGACATTGTTACAGTTAGTCAATCATTCTATGCCTGTGCACATTAATGCTTGTTAAATCTACTGCCTTTATTTACAGTGAAAAGAAAAAGTAAGTGAACCATTTGCGATTTCATGGTTTCTGCATAAATTGGTCATGAAGTGTGGTCTGATCTTCACAAAGTCACAAATATAAACAAACACAAGCTGACCAGCTGATAAGTTGCAAAACATTGTGTTTTTGTTTAGATTAGATTCAACATTATTGAGCGTGTTACGTTACAAGGCAATGAAATACAGTTAGTACCTGAAGTGTATTAGTAGCACTGCAGAATATTTACATATGTATGGGTTAGTAAGGCTACGATACACAATGTGAATAAATAAATATAATTAATACCAATATTAATAAACTCTACTAGGAAGTAGTGCAATGAGTGCAAATTTATACAGTATTTTTGGAAATCAGATTACAGTACATTTCACAACCAATTTATGGGCAAAACAAGGACATTTCAAATAGTTCACTCACTGTTTCTTGCCACTGTATCAGTGTTTCTCCTACTCTATCTGTCTGTTCCTGTTTTCCAGGTTAGTTCAGCGCTTGGCTGTTGACTTTGAGAAGCTAATTGAGGGCTCTGGTGACAAAGTAGACACAGTTAATTTGTCAGGAGGTGCTAGGATCAATACAATCTTCCATGAGCGCTTCCCTTATGAGCTGGTCAAGGTGTGTGTGATTCTGTGTATGGTGTTCTCTGTGTATATATAGCACTTGTCCTATAGTAGATCGATGAATACTGTATGAACATTAAGCACCTATGTTGCTGAACTGTGGTGCTCCTCGGCCAAGTCTTCATCTCTGACTGACAGCGCACTGTCCTTGTTTTCAGATTGGATCCGATGAGGTGAAGCTGCGGCAGGAAATCAACTATGCAATAAGAAACATCCATGGTGTCAGGTGTAATATCGTTTTCTGAACATAAATGTTAAATGCTTTTAGATGATTTACAATTATTTGTTATGATGTTTTTAACCCTACAGGACAGGTCTATTCACTCCTGACATGGCCTTTGAGGCCATTGTGAAGAAACAGATGTCTAGACTCCAGGCGCCATGTATGAAATTAATTGACATGGTCAGTCAAGAGCTAATTACTACTGTGTACCAGTGTATTAACAAGGTATGTAATTGTATATGCCATGTACTGTACATTTCAGGGTGTCAAATGTGTGTGTAAATCTAACTTCTAGTCTTTTTTCTATCTATAGCTCAGTTCCTTTCCCACACTGCGAAATGAAACAGAGAGAATTATAACGACTGAAATCAGAGAACAAGAGAGTAAATGCAGAGAGCAGGTCAATGCACTTTGCATTCATAGATCATTTTGATTTTGATGGTTTATTTCTCTCCACTAAATGCATATCTGCTATTTTAGGTCATGTTGCTCATTGACATACAGCTTGCCTACATAAATACCAAACATGAAGATTTCATCGGCTTCACTAAGTGAGTAACATCTATAAAATGAATTATAAATTCTAACATGTAACAGTAAATGACATGACCTCTTCCTCCCTCTCAGTGGCCAGCAGACATCCAACTACAGCAAAATGAAGGCTGGTGCAGGGATGACAGGAAACCAGGTGCAACTTTCAATAGCACTGTATAGTTTTTCAGTATTGTTAATAAAGCCTACAGTATTAGCAGCTTTGGTCTATAACTCCAACTCTTTATTTAGATTAAAAGATTTTGACAGCAGTTTCATGAATGACATTAAATTGGCTAAAATATTCATGACTAGATGCATCTTAATTACTTTTGGTCTACAGTAGTGTCATCTGAAGCTTCAACTGTTAACTATGGTATATAACTCAATAACCCAATGAGACAAAGTGAAGTTGTAGATATATTTAGCCTCTCCACAAAGCTCTTCTCAGATGATAATATATAAATCTAAACACTCATTATATTATTATCTCTGCAGCGTAGACTTGCACATGCATGGCTATGAACTAAACCTTTCCCATCATGTTGATGTTTTTTTTTCAGTGATGTCACTGTCCCATGTGTTATTCATTAAATAGCATTAATCAGATTTCATAGATGATGACAAATGGGAGATTTCAGTGTTGTTCAGATTTTTTTCAAGGGGATTTTTTGGTCCAATCATGCAACTAGAGTTGATGTTGGCTTTTGCAGTAATGAGGGATTTTTTTTTTGTTTCAGTCTGTTATGATTATAGTGAAACATAATATTTATGTGACACATTTGAAAGAAGGGATAATTAAAAGCACAATCTTGCTCTGCCTTGATATATGATGATCATATTAGAAAAAACAGTACTACATTTTAACCACAGCTAAAAACATTTTGCATATCATTTATACAATTTCACATGTTGTTTTGACAGCAGGTCTCTAGTAAATAATCAATACCAGTGTCATCACCCTAAAAATTATAATATCTCTTAATATTATGAAAAAACAAACTCAGCTTAATTTTGCTCCTTCATCTCCTGTTTTTCTCCAGGGTGTGGCCCCTCCCTCAAGTCTAATAGTAGGAGACCAGTCTCTTAAAGCCTTCTCACTCATTGCTGCCTGTTGGAAATATGTGTGATAGCTGGAGGTTGTGGGTTGGCATGCTACTGGTTGCAGCAAACATCCTCTTGTTGCTTTGTAACTTTAAATGTGTTTTTCATTTTTTGCAACTGATACGCTTTTCCTGACTATTACCTTTATTTATTCTCTGTATATATCACCCTAATCATCTTCAGCCTGCAGGACCTACTGCACATGTCATTTCTTGAGATTGTAATTTTATCATTCATTTTTCTTTCTCGTCTCTGTCATCATGTTTCCAAATATATTTGATTACATTTTTCTGTGCTTGCCAAGCTTGTCTTTTCATTCATTTCTAGTCAATTATGTCCACTGCTGTTCAGTGAAAACCTTTTGTGACTGTCCCAAAGCTGTAGTTCTATGCAACTTGCAAAAATCTTGTTTTTTCCCCAGTGTCAACTATTTCTGACTTTTGCCTTTATATTCTCAGGTCCACTCTCATTGGGTGACCAGCTTTGCACACCTTCACAGGAGTTATACTTAAAAGCATATTTTCTATAAACATGTCCTGTCTATACCATTGTGATGATCGTGTCAGTCCTGCAATCCGAACTCCTTATCTTTGTACAGGTTATACGCAAGGGCTGGCTGACTATAAGCAACATCAGCATCATCAAAGGTGGAGCCAAGGACTACTGGTTCGTCCTCACAGCAGAGAGCCTGTCTTGGTTCAGAGATGATGAGGTGAGACATTTACATTGACTTCCCTTTCCTCTCATCATGTGGTCATAACATACACACATTATTTCAATACAAGTTTAAATTTGGACAGACATTTTAGTTCCTAAATAAAAAGAAGACTGGAATAAAAACACAGCAGTGGATGGTATTAATTTTAATTTTATTAAAGGATATTTTTGTTTAAAACAACATGCTATTGCAAAGTCAAGAGTTAATTCAATAAAAGGGAAAATCTTCATATGATTTTGCTGTCACTATTCCAATAAATACACTTGAGCTTTAGTGAAGTAAGTGGAAGAGGCTCTATGCTTTGGTGTCAGTGGGGCTGCCATCTGTCTGCCTGTCTGTGCCTGCTGTACAGGAGCAGAAGGTCTGCACAGCAAGTGTAGACAGGCAGACACACCACAACAGTCTTATCCTGTCACAGCTGATGTCATGGGAAGAGGGAAGGGCAAATTACAGGAAGTGAGATCAGAAAGGGAAAGCACATTGCAACATTTGTAGATGGATGCAAACAAGCACCTGTTAACATTCACATCTGGATAAAAACACTGTAGGCAAAGCTGTTGTGCATGAGTTAAACTAAGTTGTGTATTGTTGACCAACATAATGTGCTGGCTGGTATTTGGTATTGTACATACATAAAGTTATTATTCTTGGTAAACACACTGAAATGGCTTCAAGGCCTTGTGGCAAAAATGAAACAGATGGAGCCTGTCTTTAGAGAATCCTCCTGACATGAGACACCAATAAATGCATAACTAAACAAGCATCTTTAACAAGTCCTTCTATTAAGCTAACCATTTTCTTCGCTTTTCTCCCCTGCCACCTGGATGTGCAACTGAGCCTCTTCGTTTCCCTCATTTATTCCTCTGACACCCCCTCCCCATTCGCCCTGCTCTCTGCTCACTCTTCCCCTCATACTCCCCCTTTTCTTCCTCTTCTGGGAGTTCAGGCATTTGGAGTGTCTCACTCTGACACAGCTGGAGCTGCCCCAAGCCAAACACACACACACATACATACACATGCGCGCACACACTGTGGATAGACTTGTATATACAGTATACAGTACACATGCAGACTCTGATGTAAACAAACTTGCATACAAATAGTGGAGAAAAATATACTCTTACTCAGACAGACACACAGCCATTTTTCAGATAAACAATGGATCACTTGAACAAACTGTTCCCAGACACAGCCCCAGGCACGCATATTGTACACACACAGTGTTATAGGTTTCCTCTTGCTGTCATCCCATTACTAAGCATTTACAAATCAACTCGCACATGCACACAGACTTAAACAGACAGCACATCTGTAACAAAAAGCACCATGTCTGGTGAACACATCAGAACAACAAACGTCTTCTGTCTGTGGATCATGAGACACATGTGTTTCACTACATGGACTACAGCTGAAAGTCTAAATCTTCAGTAATGTGTGGATGATTTGGACTCAGGCCACAACCTGACACAATTAGACATATTGTCACTGTATGATCCTTCCATCCTGGTAATTAGCTATGTATGTGTTTGGGAGGCCTTAGTGCATCATTGGTCATCTGTATTTGCATAGAAGATCACATCTGCTGGTCTTCTACTGTACATGTATGTGTGTGTGCAAACAGTCAGACAAGCCAAGCTTCTGCTTCTTCTCTCTTACAGTTCCCGCTCTCTCCCCTCTCTCTCCCCGCCCACACTACCTCCACAGACATTTCTTTTTCTTCGACTGCTGCCCCTCTTTATTTTCTTTTTCTTTACCTCTTTTGCCTTTTCCTTCTCCTTTCTCTCTTTTTCTCTGTCTGTTTCTCTGTATCTCTTGCTTTCTCTGACCCCCCTCTTTCTCTCTCTCTCTCTCTCTCCCTTTCTGTGGTTGGCAGTCTCCCTGGGACTGTGCACATTCCTGGCTGGAAAATCTGAAGCTTTGTCCAAACACCAGCTTCCAAGATCTGCCCAGAGAAATCCCACATGGCCATTTCTACACTGCAGACCTCCCCTTTTGACTCCCCCTCTCTCCTCTCAACTCCTCCACAGTCTCTCTCATAAATACCCTCTTCCCCCCTCACCCCCATTAACTCCACATTTCACCTCCTTGGTTCTCCTTTATGTGGATTGCGTCCTTACACTAAAGTTTTCTATCTATGTAGTTCTAACCAGCACTGACCTTTGTGAGAGTGCAGCATAATAGTTCAGAGTTTAATCTGAGCAGCACACTGAACAGACATACATTCCTTCACCCCTCGACTGCCAGGGCTCCGCCAGGCACCATGAAGAAAAACAGACTCATGCCTATACACTTAATCTACACACTCCCCTGTGTGTGTGTGTGTGTGTGTGTGTGTGTGTGTGTGTGTGTGTGAGGCCTGTTCCATATCTTAAATCCATTAGTCTGTATGAAGAGGGGCACAGCTTTGGACACACACCATACATCAGCTCTGATGTATGATTCTCCACAACCACCCTGACATATATAAGACACAGACACACATGCATATACAAACCAGTGCCATAATGTCTGTGAACAAAAGTCATCATAGTGCCACACAGATGCACATGCAGAAACTTAAAATACCTAATGGCACGCTGTGAAAAAAAACAGACACTTAATTCAAACTCAGAAATACTACAAAATGGATCACATAGTGCGTGGCATAGAGTGTGCATTGTAAGAGCTGAAAGCTGCCGATAGTGTGTGCACATTTAAAGGCATTTGCAAGCTAGAAACATGAGAAAATATTAGACCATAGGTTTGCCTCAACATATAGTACATGCAGGTTTTCATGTTGTCCTGAGCCTTGCTGCAGAAGCACTTCCTTGCACAGTCTAACCAATGTGCAGACTACTGTACACCAGTAAGATCCTGAACAGGTAGTCTGAACACTGGGATGACGGAGCAGGACCCTTTCTCACTTTCTCGCCAGCTTCGTCTCTTCCATATCTGGTTGTTCGCTAGCAGTCCTGTCCATAGTGGAGAGGAGTTGGCAAAAGATTTCCCTTGTTATTATCTTCTTTCTTATCCTGTTTCGGTGCTGTGGCGCAGGGTGAGGGTTTGATATGCGCATCAGACATTCACTCCTATGGGTGTTCCTCCTCCAGAGTTGTTCATGTATCTTGAGTTGGGGCGTCCGCAGGGCTGTGTCCGGGCGTAGTATCCAGTCTTGACGTGGCACATTCACTCATTCAGCTAGGGATCTGCCTGTTAACTCAGGGAAGGCATAACAAAATAAGGGGAGTGCGAGAAGGAGAGAGCGTTAGGGAGGAACTTAGCAGCCATATATGGGTTGATGGGACCCATGGGGAATCAACTTCGTAGTTGTCTTCAGTTTCTCTTCACTTCTTCTGCACACTCTCCCTTCTTCTCAGTGTTCCTTAACTATTCCCCATCTACTCTAGCATTATTCACCTCCCTCTATACTTCTATCCACCTCTATCCCTCCTCTTCCTCATCTCTACTTTCTATTTCTACCCCATCAGAACACCCTACACTCTGCAGTCTCCTCCCCTCTGTCTAAAGCGATCCCAGATGTTGCTATATAAGCGCCAATCGCGTTCTGTCATTTTTTTCAGACTCTGTTACAGGAAGTGGGCCCCTTTGGAAAAAAGGAAAGAGGAACGAAGGAAGAGAGTCGTAGGGTTCAGGGGAGCACTGAAAGAGGAAAGACCAAAATGTGATAGCAGCACACTTACATCTCATGTACATGTGCACATGCTCTAATACAGACATACACACAGGTGCATCCACATATGCAGACAACATCTAGGCCTTATCCTCACCTCATCCATGGTTGTTCCACAACTATTCTTTTTGGAAGCCGTCTTTTCAAAGGTTAGAAAGAGGGACTAGGCCAGAGAAGAGAGCTGAGGGGGAAGGGCTTTACTTGAGGAGAAATGTTGTGTTAGAGCTTGAGTCTGAGTAATGACTTTCACATGTGGGCCCGGCCTTTCTCCCTCTTTTTTCATTCGCCTCTGCTTCACTTCTCTGTACCCTGCCTCCATACTGTCTGGTTCTCTTCACATGGGCCATTTCACTCCTCCAACTGTTCTCTATCATTCATAAGTCCCTGTGGTGATGACAGACTATAGTCTTATGGCATCTCTTTTCACTTCTCTCCCTCTTTCACTAGCTAGTGCGTTGTTAATGTCAGTCAGTCTGATGGACAGAAACGTCATTTGATATGAACTCAGATGCACCACTAGCATAGGGTTCCACATGCCCGGTTCGCCTCACCTTCTACAGTCTCTTGGCCCCTCTTCTTCTGTTAAAAGGCTGAAAAATATTCACCACCAAACCTGCAACTATTTTAGCTAAAGCCCTCAAGTGATTCGTCTTCAGTCTGTGTCGTTTTTTGCTATCAACACCTGTGATACCTTTCTGTGATATCATATTTTACTCAACACATTTTATTTCTCTGTATTCTGTCTTTTCCAGGAGAAAGAGAAGAAGTTTATGCTTCCACTGGACAACTTAAAGCTCAGAGATGTGGAGAAAGGCTTCATGTCCAGCAAATATGTCTGTGCCATCTTCAACACAGAGTTGAGGTTTGTGCGTGTGGCTGAAGGCCTGTATTTGTGTATGTGCATGTTTGGTGAGTGAGCGTGTTACTCAGAAAAGGGAGTTTTGTTCTTGTCACCTGCTTGCTGAAGTTGTAATGATATTTTACAAGGGTGTTGGAGGAGAAAACGGAGAAAATATTGGACTGGCATTTGCCCTTCCTTTGACCTCTTCCATTCAACTTTGCCACAGGAAGTGAAGGGTGATCCAGTGGGTACTGCAGTGGGTGTCTCAGACTATATGCCAGGCTGTTGAGGGCAGGGCAGAGCATGAGTTTTCTGTCTTTAAGTGTGTGAAGCAGATTGAGAAAGACACAGAGACAAAGAGACGGCATGTGAGAGCGAGAGAGTGTTTAGGCGCTGGACCTGACCCAAAACCTGGCTGATTGTACCAGAGCATGTGGGCTTTGTTTATAATTCTGTGCTATGTTGCAGTCAGACACACAGACTGGAGACTGGATTTGTGTGTGCATGTGCGTGCGTGTACATGTATGTATGTGGCTTTGCGTGTGTGTCTGTATAGACCACAGCATACCGACGGCAGGCTCATTAAGCAGCTAATCAAAGCCAGAGAGCTTGGATCAGAGATGAGGCTGCTCTTGTTTGGAAAGAATTGCTCGACTCACCACAAAAAGGAGGGAGAGAGAGAAGAATTGGAAGGGTTGAGAGGAGAAAGAAAGCGGGAGAGAGAGTATCAGAGCCATCAGCCAGGAATGTGTCAAAGTCTGTCCTATGGCGCCCCCCTTTTCCATGCACTCTCACTCTCTCTGTTTCTCTTTCTGTATTTGTGTGTATGTGTGGCAGACATTACAGTGGTTTTGTCCCTGTCTGACAGTAATCAAAAACTTCAGGAAACTCTTCAAATCTAAAGCAGTCAGGGTTGTGTAGAAATTCTAAGCTGAGCAAAAGAGATCACACTGCATTGACTAACAAAAGAAAGAAAGAAGATGAGAAAAAATAGTTGATTGTGAGCGATAAATCAGTATGGTGAACGATTTTACTGTGCAGTCACTGATATGTATGAGTGTTAGTGTCCTGATCCTAGTGTAATATCACTGTAGTATTGTCATTGTTGGCCTGGCTCCCCTAATTTTAGCCACCACACCCTGACTTATTAGCCTCACCCATTCTAGCCCGGCCATAAGCTGAAAAACTGACAGCCCATTTCTTGATCTTCCTTAGCGCTCTCTCTGTTGCTGCAATCTTTCTTCTTTCTCCATTTCTCCTGTCTCGCATTCTCACACACACAAAGGTTTCACATATTTGAGGTTAATTACTGTGTGTTCTGAATGTGAGAAGGGAACAAAAAAGGAGGAAAGAAACAACGAAGTGATTAAAGAAAAATGTTTCACAGATGGACAACAGTGCGCTCCAGATCCTTTGCTTGTTTCTTACTTTGCTGCGCTGCCTCCTGAGCTGAAGCACAGCAAACTCAAGCAAGAGAAAAGTGAGAGGAAATACAGATGGGAAAAGCAGGGCTAAAGTTAGAAAATAGGTGATGGAAATGAGGGGATTTTTTTTCAGGTATGTGTATCTATCTACCTATTTGAAAGTCCTTGTGTGTCTTTATGTCATCAATATTGCTCAGTGAATCATTCTCTGTTCTACATTCTTTTGGACATTTTCTACCATATTCAATTTAAAAGCATACAAAATTTGGGGGAGACTTGCCCGATAAATTAAAGCCTTTTTTCCCACCATGGACTTGTATTAAATATGTGGATACCCGCACATTACACAAAACCCAGTGACCTGCATTTCCCATTTATTAAAATTTTACGCAAAATACAGAAGGATATGTGTCAGTGGGTCAGCCAGTACCACTTAAACATCTACATATTGTACATTATACCAATTGTGCTGAATTTTAGTCATTCTCCCTAAGTTAATCTAATTGCCTAAAACAGTTACTTGTATAAAACTCAATTTTACATTTCATTTATAACATTGTGTAGTTACAATGTATAGAAAGTAACAGTCACACTTTATTTTATGCAAACACAAGATCCAACTTGAAGAGGAGAAAAACTTTTTTATGGTCTTTACCTTCAGAGGTTGTGTATAAGCTCGGTGGGGTTTGATGTGTCTACGGAATCACTGATTTATTGTACGACTACAACTTATTGTGCTGCCAGTTTATGGGAAAGAAGCGTTGTTTATGGGTTCACATGTGATACATGAATGCAACCTTGTTCCAAAAACATTTGACTTGCGTACAAAGTGGGTCAAGAGCTGAGGAATGAACAAGGGATATTACGAAAGTAGAACACCAACACCAAAAACATTCATGTGGTTTTGGTACATTTTTTTACTCTGATGTCTTATTTTATTTACACTACCGCTTCACTACATTTCAAATGTAACAGCTCGCAGGACAAGTGATAATTAAATTGAATGATACAGCATGTAATTGAGTCTGACAGCATTTTGGAGGGACATGACTAAGCACTCTCTCTTCCCATACGATGTGCATCAACACATCTTTTTCCTGGAAATGAATACGGTAGAAAGGAGGGGACAGCATCCAGCTACAAATGACTCAAAACGTTGTTGGTCAGCAGAAATTACCCCACACATTGTGACTAAAAGTCTGGCTACAACATCTACACAGAGTTCATAAGACAAACACATCATTACCAAAAGGTCGGACCTTCTATATTAGATGATGGTTACCATCTTTGATCAGTCAGCACCATGTATACCAGTGTTACCATGTGTGGATTGTTTTCTTTATACAGTATGCTCCCATGGGACAAGTAAAGGAACCATTAGTCCTCCCCACCCCTTGGTGTATTTGTTTGTTATGCAAGGTTATGTGTTTATTTCTGTGTAGTGTGGAAAAATGTTGTTACTGGCTAGGAAACATAGAATGACAATATGGCACTGAATTGCAGGAACGTATATAAGGACAACAAATCTCTGGAGTTGGCCTGTAACTCCCAGGAGGAGTTGGACAGCTGGAAGGCTTCTCTGTTACGGGCTGGAGTCTACCCTGAGAAAGTCACTGTTAGTAATCTTACCATTCAAGCTAATTAAACCCAGCCTTTACCTTAGCTGTGGGGAGCTGCACCTGTCTGCACCTTAGCTTTGTGTCATACGAATGTTGCCTTTGCTAACCTTAAATCCTGCCCATAACCCCTTAACCCTGTCTCTCCATGTTCCCCTTTCTCTTCCCCGCCAAAGTGAAAAAGCAAGTCCCCCACCCCTTCCATCTTGCTCTGTTGTTGGCTCTTCAGCACAGCATTCTTGGCCCATGATGTCACTACAATATGTGTGTGTGTGTCTGTTTCTAATCAGCAGTTCCTTGTCCTTCACCCACTCCCCCTATTTCTTTCTTCTGCCCACTCCTCCTTACCTCCCTCTTTGTATTCCCTCTATTCTGTTCTCTATTATACTGTAACATTGGTTCTATACATATTCTCATCACTATAGTGGAATAAATAAAAATATGGGAAGCTTGATCTTGCATCACACTGTATTAGCATGACATTACCAGCTGTGTTACCTCAGAAGTCCCTGCAGCATATTACACTAGACCATACATCACTTGTTAAAAACAGTTTCACAATCTGAACAGTGTATGTTGCAATTACTCCCAGCTCCATTTTGTCTGTCACCCAGGTGGATGAGAAGGGAAATGGAGCTGCAAAAGACTTAACTGACCCCCAGCTGGAGCGTCAAGTGGAGACCATCCGTAACCTGGTTGATTCATACATGAATATTATCTATAAAACCATAAGAGACTTAATGCCAAAGACCGTGATGCACCTCATGATCAACAGTGTAAGACACCCTGACTATAGTCTATTTTTTTAAGTTATTGTCTTCTGTATTCTTTTGTTCTGTCTTCCAATAACCTGAAAAATAGAAACCAAAGAAAAAAAAAAGCTTTTTAAGAATTTAGAGTCATAATCCCAATTCAGAGTAGAATATAACAGTACAGAGTCTAACTTTTTGACTTGTCACAGCTGTTTATAATCCCTCTCCATAGGTGAAGGAGTTCATCAGCTCAGAGCTCCTGGCCCAGATCTACGCTCTGGGAGAATGCTCAGCGCTGATGGATGAGTCACCAGAGCAACAGCAGCACCGAGAGGAAGTGCTCCGCAAACATACTGCCCTGAAGCAGGCGCTTGCTGTTATTGGAGAGATCTCCACCTCTACCTGCACCACCCCTCTGCCTCCACCTGTAGACTCCTCATGGATACAACCTTCCAGGTACAACCATACAGTACATCCACAGTTAGACTACAGTGACACATGCAGTAAATAACATTATATTAGTGATATTAAGGTTTTAGTCTCTTCTCAGCCCAGCACTCCCAAAAAACTCAGTGACTGGCATCAGGCCAGTGACCCGTGGCCATGCCCCACCTGTTCCTCGGGTGCACACTGGACCCACTGCTTCCCCGAGTACCAATGGCCTTCAGCAGCCGACTGGCCGCCTAAACCGTGCTCCAAGTGTGCCAAGGTGATTCTAATACCACTCAGTTAGATTCTGATATTTGACCTGTTACATTATTAGTTCCAGTCTGTCACCTAAACGTCCACTGGTGTGTATGTATTCACACACAGAGTCAAACCTTGCACTAAAGAGGCACAGGGGTAGAAGGAATCGTTATTTGAGCTGGGTGGGGGTCTGCTGGAAAATGTGTTTCTCATGTTCTCTTTCCCATCAGCCACAGCAGACAGGACTTCTCTCTGTGCAGCTTTCTACTGGAGCCAGAGACAACAGGCTGAGCACTCTTTCTCTCTGTCCTTCATCTCCCCCTTTTCCCTTTCTCCCATCATGTATTTTGTTTTATTGCCTTCCCGAGTTTCCCTCATGCAATAACCGTTATTTTCCCTTTCCCCCTTCTTTTTTTCTTGTATATTTCTTGACTTCTCCTCTTTCACTGGTTCCTCCCCTGCTTTTGGCCTGTCTTTCGTTTTTCTCTCTGCCTCATTTCCCCTGTGCTCTCCAATGGTTCTTTAGGTTCTTTCCTGCATGCAGGCTCCCCCTTTCTGCCTTGACTCTATCCACCCAAACTTATGCCTCCCTTCTGTGTCTCTGCCCTATAGATATACAGTGCAGGGTCATAAGGACACTTTTCAATTTTATTTCTCATATAAATGAACATTGGAAAGGTTTTTAATACTAAGGATACTAATATTGACATGTACCACACAGTGATGTGTACCATTCAAAATGCAGGGCATTAGAGCAAACAAAACAAAAAAAAAAACAAAGGCATAAAAATAAATAAATAAATGTATGCACTGAGGTTTATAAGTTTATGAAAATGGTGAACCTTGGTTTTTACTGTTACAGTATTTAGCATTTCCAGGGCAAATACAATTTTATATATGCATGAGCCATAAGGCTGTCTTTTAAGTATTGTATATTTTTTATTCATTTGTACTGTATGTATTAATTTCAGATGGGCATATGAACAGTCTAACTAAGCATCGTGTTCTAATAACCTCTGTAAATTATTACATGGTGTTCAGGGTGTGTTTTCCACCTGAGCATTATGTTAATATTGTTATAGGAATTTTCACCATATCTGATCTTATTCACAGGAGACAACCTCCAGCTGTACCAAGCCCTAAATAAGTGCTTTCTGCTAAGAACTCCATTACCCATCTGCCCCAGTGATCAGTCCAGCTGCAGCTAACTGCCACCAAGAGACGTCCATGACCTGTGTGATGTGTAATCCATCTGAAGGACTGTGCTATGCCTCTGTATCTTTCCTGGGGAGCTGCTGTCTGTAAAACCCACTGTGCTGAGCCTGTTTTGTATATATCACTGGCTGCAAATGCTGGAATGTGCTCCACTGTCTGCTCACTTCTCTCAGCTGCGTGAACTTTGTGTAAATAAAAATTGTTTTTAAACTAGTAAAATACAAATTGATTTTTACTGTTTTACAATAAACGGGTATGCTATTTTTCAACATGGATTCTGATTAGTCATTATTTCTTTTCTCATCGTTTAGCCAGTGATAGTAATGCTTAGCGGATCTTTCTCAATTTTCACTGTACTTTAGCATATTACGATTGTCTGTCTTCTCCAGTTATAGTTACCAAATATTATTTTGGTAACTATAACTGGTAATTATTATATAATATCACAGTTTAATATGGTTCTCCTTACATAGAAATGTTTGGCATCCTCTGCTGTGTGCCCTGTTACGAGTAGGTTATCATTTCCCATAAGTAAATGAATTACCCGACATCATAAGAAGAATGCACATAGCTCATACAGGCTGTGACGCGCTGTTACTAGGACGCGTTCTGTTGGTGGAAGTGTGGCTGTCTGAGGAGACAGGAGACCGCACATCTTCAGACGGTTGTGTGATGAAGAGTGGCTTCTCCTGCCGGTGACAGCATGGCGCCACAGCAGCAGGAGAAACCAGCTGGAAAGCCCGCCCCTACAGTTCGGCCCAAGCCAGGGAAAGGAGAGGTGAAGGTACGACACCTAGCGTCCACCGCCTTCATGCTGCCTGGTATCAACCTACAGGTCGGCTTAACAGTATTTATTGGAAATACGGTCACACAGTCGACCCTAAATATTAACTTAATAATAGTGTGTTTTAACGACAATGAAAGCCAACATTATGGAAGGCAGCGAGTCGCAGTGTAGTTACCTACACACACACAATTAAAAATAAACACACCATTCCAGTCTAGTTCACACTGAGAACCTGAGGCCGGTACCTGGGTTCAGTTAGTCAGACTGCTGCTGTACCGCTCTCTGTGGATTGAAAGATGTTCTACAGCTGGCAGAAGTTCAGCAGGTGTTTTTATTTAGCTGACCAAGCTATCCACCCGATGTGACGCCACTGGGCTGGGTGTAGTCTGAATGCAACATGGCTGATGAAGAGGTTGGCTGTTAAGCAGGCTGGTTATACTGGACTTCTTTACTGTATTGTTAAAGAACACTGGTCAGATTCATTAAAGTGAAAAAGTCAAAAGGAGGAAAAGGATTTTAGTCCAGGTCAATTAGTCATTTATGTCATCAAACAGGAAACACTGTGTCTTTAATGGATAAAACGGAGTCTTAATATGCCAATATACATTTTTAATTTAGGTTTTAATGGAATTAGAGCCCTTGTTGCTTCAGATCAGGCCACCATGTTAAACACACTCCATTCATACACAACATCAACAACATACTGTACAAAACCTTAACACCTAAAACATCACTGATATCAAACTGCTGCATAGCTTCAGAATGTGTGCAGTAATGTAGTCAGCATGGCACATTAGTTGAACTGTCCATACAAATTCTGAGGTTAGCATATATACTTTTAAACTTTTAAAAAACATCTCCATATTCTGCAGAATATTCAGTTGTCATTGCTGGAATAATAATAAAATAGTAAACATTTGTCAGTTTACATGTGCAGCACCAACATAATACTACAGGCTGACAATTACTTCATAAAAAATTCTCAATTGGCTTAATGTTTATAAAATATAATTTTGTTCAGGAGCACCGCTCTGTCCATTAGTGAAGTAAGCGGCTGAGGTCCTCATGGATCTCAGCCTCATCCCAGGGTCCATGGATGTTGTCCTTGTGCCTCTGTAGCCTGACTAGTAGTAAGGGACATAGTAATGTTACACTTCCTAGTGCCAGGGCCAAAAGCATGGCTCCCCCAGGTGACTGGGACCCCAGACCCACTACTCCTACTAGACACACTATCACACACACTACAGTAAATTGTCTAGGTAGATTCTCCCTCATTTTCTGTAGCAGGCAGGGCCACAGGGCAAACACCAGCAGGGCGCAGCTGAGCATGGCAAAGGTGTGCAGAGCCCCAGGCAGCCTTGAGGCTAAACACACAGAGGCGAACAGGGCTGCATTTAGGGAGAGACTGCCCGGGGGTGAGGGCTGGGCATAGGGGAATGACACCAGGTGAGCTAGCAACATCACAGCAGACATGGCGTACACTGTGTCCGTACTCACTGACTCTGTTAGTGTCTTTAGAACCGGCGAGAAGCCAAAGGTGAAGGAAAGAAATATAGAGGCACTCTGTAAGTCAGCAAGATGGGTCCGTGGCTCACAGCCTGATTCAACCAGAGATGCCAAAGCTTGGTGCAGTCCATAACCCAGCAGTGCACATGCAAGACTGGTTGATATAAGTGTCTCAGGTGACAGTAGACCCTGCAAAGAAAGCACAGAAGTGTTACTTATTCATTCTGCTTTTCATATACACCACTTCACACAGTACAGCTACAGCATGAGGACCACATATTTTACCTGCTCCATGTAGAGCCAGAGGGTGATGAAAATGGCCACACAGGACAGCTGCTGTCCCACAAAGCCTGCTTCTTTCACTACAGCCCAGTAGTGATAGTGCCGGATGCCCTCATTCCTCCGTAATTCCTCTAGGAACCGCTCATCTACATAGTTATCAGGGAATGGCTGGCGCTCCCATAGCACTTTCCTCCAGGGCACAGCAGGACCTGGGACACTGTCTGGCCCCATCACCCTGACCGCAAACACACATACACATTTGTGAGGTGTGTCAAAATCTAGTTTCAAAACCTCCGTTATTTTAATGTTGAGCTGTTTTTAAACACACATTAGACCTATGGCCAAATAGTATATCAGTGTCATATTTAAGGTACAAGTATATTTTAATATCAGACCCACTACTTTGTACATAATAATCATTTTTATCTGACTGTCCTGTGTCTTGCTCAGAAACTACACTGACATTTAACATTAATGTTCAGAACTCAACCACAACACCACATCACAGGAGAGGTTGACTTTAAAGGCTCCTCATACCAACTGCACTGGGTCACTACTGAAAATGAGCTGCAACATACCTTGAAGTTAGACACACTCACTCCTCTTTAGAGAGACTTTCCATTTGTAAAAGCTTCTACTTCTAATAGTATCTGTGATTGTTTTCATGAATGTTGCTCTGTGTGTGTGTGTGTGTGTG
>OMLM01002978.1:12230-32609 GCA_900302695.1 Helostoma temminkii | reverse complement strand
GGGCGGCTGTGGCTTGGAGGTTGAGCAGTCGTCTACCAGTCATAAGATTGGTGGTTCGATTCCCGGCTCCTCCAGTCATATGTCAAAGTGTCCTTGGGCAAGACACTAAACCCCAAGTTGCCCCCAATGAGTCAGGTCAGCTGCATGGCAGCTCTGCCATCGGTGTGTGAATGTGTGTGTGCTTGTGTGAGCGAATGGGTGAATGAGAAGCAGTGTAAAAGCGCTTTGAGTACCAAGAAGGTAGAAAAGCGCTATATAAGTGCAGACCATTTAAAGTGTTTCTTCCTTTTTACTTTCAGGTACATATTTGCTACAACTGGTTATGGCATTGCTCTACAGAAAGGTTCCTATTGGAAACGACAGGTGGATTTGGCTATCCTGGCTATTATCGGAGATGGTGAGGAACACACTCACACAGTATTCTCATATAGAAATTCAAAGTGCATACGATCTACAAAGGCATAAAGCCACAATGTTCATGTCAGCCTTGAAGTTCATGCATACAACACTCACACACACATGCTGGCTTGTCTGCTGACACCACAAAGGGAAAGGAGTGAAGTGGAAATAGGTCTTTGATGTTATTATGGATGTTCTAAACAGAGGGCAGTTATTCTAATATATTCCTCTTTGCAACACCAGATCTAAGTCCATGTTTGCATGTGTGTGTGCATGCGTATGCATTACTTTATCTGAATGACCATGTCTTTATTAAAGTAGCCTCACAAAGTCTTACATAAACAATTTCCCTACTGCAAACCAGAGAAAAAGCAAGACAGACAGAGCTTTTAGTGACAGATTCATTTACATTTTACATCAAAAGCATTTTGCCGATGCAAGTGTTTACAGCCACTTACATTAAGTGCACTGACGTTGATTAAATGAACATTGGTGTCACAATAATCCTTTTCGACCAAATCTTGTCAGGGCTGCAGAGCATGCAGGCCACGCTCCATCATATTTCATGACTGTATAGTTTTTAACAGAAATCAGCCTCAGTATTTTGTTTCTTCTCTTAATCATAAATCCTATCCAATCTTTTATACTTGTAGCAGAATTCTTTAGTGCAAGCAGACTACTAGGCATGCTTAAAGTCAGCATTATCTGCCCCCCTTATCTTGTTGAAGTGTTGTTGTGCTATTCATCTAAAAAATATATAAAAGTCAAAAGTTGATGGGAAAAATAAGAGTAAAAGAAAAAGAGACACAAACGAAAATTAGATAAAAGACTGCGTGGCAGAGGTAGAATAGAGGTAAATTGATGCAGAGAGTGACAAGACAAACAGTGAAAAACACAGAGACTGTGCGTGCATGTGATGGCAAGAGAGAAGTCAAAGAGAAGGCGAGGTAGGTTCCCTACCAGGATGAGAAGAAGAAGACAATGAAATAGTGTGTCAGGTAGAGAGGAGTGCAGTTCCTTGATAGATGACAGTGACACTGTGTCTTGGCAGATGCTACTTGATCGGATAGACATAATGTGGGTGGAAAGCATATGGCTTTTCGTGGACAGAAAGGAGACTGAGAGATCTGTTGGAGGAAGGTGAAGGACAAACAGACAGAGAAAGGCAAAAGAGGCTGTTTGGACACAAGTGGACAGCTGCAGGCTGCATTTTATCTATAGGGTTAAAGCAAACTAGTGTATAATGAGAATGCTTTGTTGTGATATCCTGTTGTCCTAGTATGTGTTTTGCAGTTGTATGAAAATGTACAGCAAGACTGTATTTAGACTTAAATTGTCATCCAGTTGAGGTGAGGAACTAATTATGCTTAATCATTTATGGGATGGAGCAATTTCAAAGTGCAGATAAGCATTCTGTAAATACTTGTTACTACATTCACATCTTAAAATGTTTTTGTTGTGTGAGAGTGGCTGAAACTTTGTCCAGACTATCCCTCAAGATGTCTGAAAAATCTGAATTTCAGCAATACTTCCCGCTGGAGTCAGACCAACATTGCAGGCTGTAGTTCCCTTCTCCTCCCAACAGCTGCATTCATTTTCAAACAATTCATAATAAAAGCTAAAGCATGGCATTTAAAAAAGAGGGGCAGTGGCTGCATCTGTCATTGTATTTGCAAATCTCACAGGAGATAAATTCCACTCAATTGTTCTAAAGTGTTTAGTGAGTCTGCAGCCCCAAGACATCTAGATGAACACCACCATGAT
The DNA here is from genome assembly GCA_900302695.1 of Helostoma temminkii. Taxonomy (NCBI): domain Eukaryota; kingdom Metazoa; phylum Chordata; class Actinopteri; order Anabantiformes; family Helostomatidae; genus Helostoma; species Helostoma temminkii. The sequence continues at coordinate 30,446 of OMLM01002978.1, read as the reverse complement.
ATTTGTCTTTCCCCACTAGCAGCCTTAGTTATCTAGCTCTGAATGACATAGATTGGATTAGCCACATGCCAAATGTCACAGAGGAAGCCAGAAAGGGTGGGGGACAGAAGGCAGAGAACACAGAGTGAGGAATGAGAAAAGATAAGGTCTTTGTAGCTTCCTACGATTCTCTCATTAAACTTAAAGAAACAACATGGCAGGGACTGGAAGCTGTTGGCTGATGACTAATCAATATTATTTTTAATAATATTGTCCTTGCAAAATCAGCTAATAAAGAAAATATATTGACATTTTTATTATAATGTGACACATTTCTAACCATATCTGCCCAAAAGCAGCCATTATATATCTCTAAAACACTCATTACTTCTGCTTTTAGAGTAAAGTAGTTAAATATTTATTGTCACGTCAGACTTTAAATGTGCATGTGTATGCATAGTAAATTCAGAAGCGTTCTCATATAATGCATGATAGGGGTATAAATTAGTGTATTATGTTAGGATTATTCAAACCCCAAAAAGCGATTTGGATTGTAGTATCTCTGTTGTTTTGATTTTTAGGTGAAATGGAGGAACTAGAAGCACAGTGGCTGACAGGAATTTGCCACAATGAAAAGAATGAGGTGATGTCCAGTCAGCTGGATGTGGACAACATGGCTGGGGTCTTTTACATGCTGGCTACTGCAATGGGACTTTCCCTCATCACCTTTGTGTCTGAACATCTCTTCTATTGGAGGCTCAGATACTGTTTCACTGGGGTGTGCTCTGGCAGGCCAGGTCTTCTTTTCTCCATCAGTCGGGTAAGGACTTGATTGTGTATGGGAAGTGCATATCTGTAAGCATGTTCTGCAAGTATCTGTTACCTTGTTTTGTCATGTGGGAGAACAACCTGCTGTGTGTTTACATAGAATTTAATTTTTAATCAGAATAAGACACATGTTGGAACATCAGTTTTGTGTGAATATCTGCGCTTGAGGTGGTCTGGCTGCATGGACAGTGGTTGTGTTCAGGTCTATAAAGTACAGCAAATCACTGCGACTAAAAGGGGGCTAATACTACATTATTGGGGTTAGACAGTCCTGTCAAGTTTTCTATAAGTATAAGGGAACAGAGTAAGCATGCACACGTGTATTGGAAGAGAGCTGCTGCTAAAGAAAGAAACCAAGTTGAGCGAAGGGAGGGCTGCACAAAGGAGGATGAGAGGATGGGGACGGAGATGTGGGGAGGGATCACGAGGCAGCCCTGAATAGCAACAAAAATAGATCCTAATTGCAGAATGTTTTGGGGGAAATCATGGCAACCCACGTTAAATCAATCTATTCTCTCTCATTCTGTTAAAAGGTCAGCTTTCTCCCTTGTTATGTGTGAGAACAGAAGACACGAACGTGCATGCTTAAAACCACTGCAGTGTCTCTGCACTATTTTTGAGGCAGAGCGTGTCTCCTTTTGCAAAGTTAACAGAGGGGGTGGTGAAGAGAGAACAACTGAAAAGCTAGTGAAGTTCCTGAAAAAAATATTATAAAGACATTCTCAAGAGTGACTTAGGGCAAAAGTCATGCTTAATGGCCTATCCTGTTGATAAGCTCCATATACTAAATATGGATTTGTCATGTGGGAATGATTGCAACGTGGAAAGATTTTGCCGAGCTCTGTTGCGTCACTTTAAAACATTATAATTACAGCTGTAACTCTATATAAAAAAAACAACGTAATAAAAAAAAATATACTTTCCATAGGATTTCGTCATGCTTAGTCTGACTATGGGGCCAGGACAATAGCTTTAAAGCTGTGCTTTGAAAACAAAATTTGACGTTGAAAAAGAAAATTTGGTTTTAAAAGCAAAAGTAAACATTTGCCATTGAAATGGTTGTATTGGAAAATATTGTGTTTGCATTTAGTACACAGTATTAGTACTTTTGACGGACAACACTAATAATAACAATTGGATGCATTTACAGATTTCAATTATCTCATCCCATCTTTTAGCAGCTTTTACAGCCTCGAGTTACACTCTGCAAGTTAAACTTATTGTATATCACTGTGTCAAATGATGTCGATTCTCTGTAGTAGTTGTCAATGGAGCAGCTTTATGTTATGTAGGTTTAATTCAGTGAGTGACTTAATGACAAACCAAATGAAACATGCCAAAGTAGAATCTAATTCATTCAAATTCAAATTAAGTAATGTTTTGTTAAACACATTGTAAATGTTTAATTGTTCAGTTACTGCAAACACAGTGAGGAGCTGGGCAACATCCAGATTTCTATGTAAATTGATCTTTCAGGTAGTTAAATTTTAAAGTCACTGCCCTGGCTACACATTTTAGTAAACATACACTGGTTATTCTTCGAGTTGTGGTGGACAGCAGTGCGTAGTATGTAGTAAGTATAAAAAGAATGAGTATGTTTCAGAGAAAAAGAATGATGGCGTAATTCAATGATGTTCCAAGGTTGTAATAATGGTGAGGCAATATTGTGTTGATTCAGTGTAGTTATTTTATGAGTCACTGCCAATTTAATAAATTTCATTCAAACATACAGAGTATTAATATGTTTGGACAGAGTAGATAAATAATCATTCTGTTTGTCTCTTTCTCTGTCAATCTCTCTATGTCCTACTATTCCGCTTTCATTTCATTTTACCTCTTTTGCTCTCTTACTCTTCTCATCCTCTAATTTTCTCCTGTGGCCCCTTTTCATTTTTTTATTTGTCTTTCACTCCTTCTCTTCTTCATTTAATCTGTTCTCCTATATTTCCCCATGCAGGGAATTTGGAGCTGCATCCATGGAGTTCACATTGATATGAAGAAAAAGACAGATCTGGACTTTAGCCCTCAGGACAAAATGCTTAAGCTCATTAAGTCAGCCAAACAGATGACCAACATGTCTAACCTGGGTGGCTCCCGCATTAACTCACCCAAACGTGAATTCATGCACTCAGCTGGCCCCATGATCATGGACATGATGGCAGAGAAGGGCAACTTTATATATGCTGACAACCGAAGCTATGCTCCCAAAGATATGATCTACGGGGACACTGGTGACTTGCAGTCTTATCTTGCTAATCGCCACAAAGACCACCTTAACAACTACATTTTCCAGGGAGGTCAGCATCCCCTCACTCTGAATGATGCCAATCCTAACACAGTAGAAGTGGCAGTAAGTGCGGATGCAGTCCAGACCAATGCCAAGCCACCCCGGACCCTGTGGAAGAAATCTGTGGACACGCTCCGTTCGGTGCCACCTGGGCCCCCTCCCATGCCTGACATGCTCATGCCAGATCCACGAATGTCAATGAAGACACAGCGTTACCTCCCTGAAGACACAGCCCACTCCGACATCTCTGACTGCTCCAGCAGGGCAGCCTCCTACAAGGACCCAGAAAACAACAAGCACCTGAAGCCCAAGGACAACTTAAAAAAAAGATCGGTGACGTCAAAATACCCAAGGGATTGCAGTGAGGTGGAACTGTCCTACTTAAAGACTAAGCAGGTCAGTGGCGGAACCAACCAAACCGGGAGAGGAGGAGGGGGAGGAGGAGGAGGAGGAGGTGGAGGAGAGAAAATCTACACTATCGACTCAGACCGAGAACTGAGTCTGCACTCAGACCCTGTTCACTACCGCGAGAGTCGCGGCCTTGCTGCAGACGATTTGGATTACCCCGAGATCTACTCCGACCAAAGTGACAATTATAGGAAGTGTGAGCAGCCCATCATTCATCTAAACTCCTCGCCTCTACATCACACAGACTCGGATCTTCTACCAGATCCAACCTACTCTAAACATTACAGCATGAAAGAGAAAAATCTTTCTCTTTCCCCACATGAATCTATTGATCGCTACAAACAGACACACTGCCGTTCTTGCTTGTCCAAAGTGACTGCTAGCTACCCACCAGGAGGGGCGTACACGCCTTCTGGCTCTGCCTCTGCTTCTGCCACACGCTCACCCTATAATCGGTGTGAAGCATGCCTCCACACAGCTAACCTGTATGACATTAGTGAGGACCAGCTCCTCGCAGACACCTTGGTCAGTCCCACCATGCACCACCAACAGCAGCAACAACCAGATGAAATGTTTGGTCTGTATTGGCCACAGACAGATGGCCCACATGTTCAAAAGAGAAATCGCTTGAGGCTGAGCCGACAACACTCCTTTGACAACATCATGCTAGAAAAGCCCAAGGATATAGACCTGGGCCGACCAGCACGCAGCGTCAGCCTAAAGGAGAAGGATCGCTTCCTGGACTCCGCATCTGACTCGCAGTATGCTAACCTCTTCGCCATGCGTCCCTACTCTGGCAGACTGTTTGGAACTGGATCCAAGTCAATGCTGTTTAACCACAACCTCGAAGAGAGCAAGAGGAGCAAGTCCCTGTACCCGGTACATGGCTCGGATAACCCTTTCCTCAGCCACTCGCTGAGGGATGACACCAGCACTAGACTGGTCCATGGGCGTAGCTCCTCTGATATTTACAAACAGCTGGCAGTGGCTTCACCAGCAGCAGTCCTTGGAGCAACCCCCATCCAAGCACGCAATGATGCGAACAATCTCCGCTCCTCTGTTAAATCCACTACTTCATACTGCTCACGGGACGGGCGAATAGTTAATGACATGTACAATAAAGAGCATGTGATGCCTTACTCAGCCAATAAGACTAGTGCATACCCAGCCCCACGTGGCGTCCTAAACTCAGCCCAGTTTAGCAATAGACGGGTTTATAAAAAAATCCCCAGTCTGGAGTCTGATGTTTAGTTGCTATAAGAAAAAATGTGTTCTCTCCTTCCTCCTCTCTGGGTTTGTATTATAATTTATCAACTATGTTATCCACTCACGGATGCCATAGCTACACTACATTTTTCTTCTTCTCTTCAACATTGTAATCCAAAAGAACTTGATATGATAGTACTATTAGTACTCTCTTTGCAGATGATATCATTATTTCTGTCCATTCTCTGCCATGTGAGATGGTGCCATGGCAGGCACTTTGCGATAAGCAGCATCCAGGTGTAAAGGTTTGAAAAAGGGTAGGAAAAGGCATATCCCATTATTGGGATGGACAAGGCTCAAGCTATAATGGAGGAGGATTTGTTGGAATTTGCTGGGGAAAGTGCCAAAGATCGTAGTGAGCAGGATGGGATAAGTTATGTGAGAGGAGAATTATAGGGAGAGGGAGAGAGATAACCTCTCTTTCAACCTTTCCTCCTTCTTCACTTTTTCCTCTCCACCTCCACTGTCAAGCTTGGGGTTCACTAGTTGAGGAGAAGAGGCTTGACAGGGAGAGCAGATGGGCACGTTTGATGTCACAGCCAGACATGGAGGTGTCCCAGGAGGGTACGAGCGTCACAGTGAGCTAGTCCAACGATCTGCTGCTTGTTACTCTGACAAATATGGCCACTGAGACACCTGGCAGTGCAGGAGGACACAGAGAGATAAAGCAGATGAGTGGTTAATGGCACAGAGCTGAGTTAATCTAGTGGGTTTTGGCAGTGCTTGGTCAGAATTTGTTTTTATTTGTTAGGCCAATGCTAAAAAAAACTGTAGAACTGCAGAAAAATGTAGGTGCTATCAATGAATAATGTTTACAGACTGACAAAATGACTGATAGAATAGGACAAACAAGCAGGGAAACCCGAGGCAGTTGATGGGCATTTCATTTGTGGCACTGCACATATAAAAATATTTGCAAAATATTGCTTTTTTATTATATGAAACTATAAGATTTATTAGGGATTCTGACATCTGGATCCCCCTATGTAGGATTTTAGTGTTCGCTTATTTGGTAGCACAATAGCTATTAGTTTTAAAACTTTTCTCCCATATTTGCTTTTGAGAAATGCATAGCTTTCTGAAAAACACCATCAAGAGTGGTAGATTATTTTGCATGTGTTGATTTTTCTTTCGGTGTCGGAGAAGAGAAAATGCACTCAGACACACACTTTACAGTTTTTGAAAAGGGACTGTCTCTCTAGATATGGTGGATGAATATTTGTACAATCGAAACCTTGATCCTTGACCTTTGTGCTTAGTAAATTAGTGTCATGCTGTGGCTCCTGCTACAAAAGACCAAGAGAATGATGGAAGGGAAGAGAGCCAACAGAAGATAACAACAGAGAAAAGGATGAATGACAAACGTGTTCACCGCCATCTTGTCTGAACTGGGAAGGGGGTGCACACTCATGTGTTTTTGTCTTTTGATCTACCACCGAGAAACAGGGTATTAACTATATAAACCACTGACAATTCCTAACTTCTTCCCTTCCTTGATCAACATGACACATCATTAGAGTGTTAGAAATGTTTAGAACAATTGTTATTTTGTTTTTAGGGTTTTTTTTTAACTTTGGTCGATTGGTTTGTACAGCTGTTACAATGCTTTACATTAACTAACCACTGCAGTCTAAATAGAGATTGTGTTAGAAATGATTGATCATCACTTACTGGTGATACACAATTAACCAGGGCTCTTGAGAATCTGAGGAATACTTCAGATTAATTTCTTTTTTAACAAAATGGGTTTTTTTGGGGGGGTGGAGATGTGGAACATAATGTGTGTGGAATGAGATGGAGAGAAATGGAACCACGAGGGCTCCACTGACATGCTCACAGTCTCATGTGTGCATGGCAGAACTTGGGTAAGCTTGAAGTCTTAACTAGAACATTTGGTTCCTAATCTGATTGTTTATGCTTTAATTTGTTTCTTTGAATTTAATTTTTTATGACACTTAGGAGAACAGAATTGCACATGCTTCCTTGTACACACGTGCCCACATAATACTTTTTTGTATTATACTGTATAAAAACATGTAACAATTTAAGTGATTTGCTTGATAGATTGGATTCACAAAGCCAAATTATATGAAATAAAATACCTCAGGATGATTCTGTGTGTTTTGGGGGAGCTTCAACCGTAGCAACAGAACAAGAAAGAAAATGGCGCAGAATTTTTTGTAGAAAAAAAAAAGAGAAAAAAGAAAGAAAAACAACAACACAATTTATAGCGGCCGCAAAGCGGAATCAAACTTTTCTCCTTTAGATGTTTACCAGTCCAAGGTCTTCCAGTTCGGCTCTGCCCGAGCTCATGCAACCCAAGAGAGAAGAGGAAGAGAATGGGGAAACAAAGGGATGGCAGTAGGATGCTCAGATTGTTTTACTCAGTGAGAGGTGTGCTGCATGCGGTTCCACCTCTTGTTAAACTGAGCATCCTAAACAGAACGGAGGATGTTAATTAAGCATCCAAAATCTATCTTTATATGGAATATTCAGACAGGAATCTCTCTCTTTTCTCTCCAAGGTTTTTAAAGGCAGTAAAATGCATTAGCCACTGTGTTTCAATTGAAGCGCCATCTTTAAAAACCATGGTCATATCGCCGTTTGTACTCTTGGAATACTGCAGTGAACCTCTTCTTGCTTCCCAATCAGCTTACCCAATGCTGGCTGATGAGCAACATTTGTCCTTTTTTGCATCTTATCTGCATATTTATTGTTATTATCATATTTATCTCCACATGCTGCTTGTGTGAGCTGACAAATGAACAATATGCACATGTAAAAGTATCAAACAGCACCCTCGAGTTTTTATGAACTCATGAAAATTTGTTCTGTTTGTTCTCCTTTTACAGAACTGTCATGTAAACTATTGCTATTTTATGTTCATACACACATGCACCCACACACACTTACACACACACACACACACCAAGACACACCCTTGTGATGACAACCCTGCTCTTTTTAATGACAAAAATGTATTTTAATTACATTTAATGATAAATAATGAGGTGATGGCATGCAACCCCAGATGTAACACTTTTAATGTTTTTTGTTTCTTTTTTTTCTTTTTTGTTTGTTTGTTTGTTTGTTTTTTTCTGTTATGATGTTAAGATCACTAATGCGTTGTAACCAGGTGTGATTATATACATATGAGAGAAAAAAATAATAATCTGTTTAACATGATGAAGATGCTGCTGCTGTTTTGGGGGAGAAAGCAAGAACCTGACCGACTTTCCTCATTGGCTGAATGGTCATTATCAGACCATGTTTTGCCCAATGAGGTTACAGGTCAGGATTTGGCTTGGTATGGCAGGACATCCTTGCTCTTCCTCCAATGGCAGGTGAGAATTTCTGTATCACCAGCTCTGCTTCTCTCTTCCCTCTCCTTCATGTATAGTCAGGACTTCAACTGTAAAGACGATAAAGGAAAAAAAAAAAAAAACGCAACCCTCTACTTTGAGTCTGCTATCCCTCCAAAGATACAAGACCTCTTTCTCTTTATTGTTTGCTGTAAGAATAGAGCTTTTTTTTTTTTTTTTTTTAAGAAAAAACAAATACTTCCTCAAAGACTTTTAAGGAAATATTTTGAATATATTTAGAAATGACACCTGTATACATCGCTTGTAAATTCATACTGGAATACATCATCATGGAGAATTATAAATGATAAAGAGTAAAAACAATATTTTTTGTGTGAATTTCACAGGAGCTCTTCTGTACAGTAGCACTGTTTCTCTATCTCTCTCTTTCTATCTATCTCTCTCTCTCTGTAGAGCGACTAGAATAAAACTTCACCATTCACAAGGTTTGTTGTCATGTTAAAATTCCCCAAATAATCACCTCACTTACATGAAAGTAATCAGTGTTGTCTGTTAATGCTTAATGCAATTACTTTTGCAGGAAGCAGAATTTATTGCACATCCAGTAGCAAATTATATTTTTGTCATAAAGCTGAAAAATTGTAAAATTTTATTGATGTGACCAATAGGTATAGGTATTGAAACCCGTGCATGTGCACATCAATCCTGAGTATAAGCTATACGTTGTGTTGACCTCAATAACAAAGCTGTAATGAAATGTTAGCTTAGCTATACTTATACCTAGGTTTCTTACACACTTGGTAATAACACTTGGTTGGCTTAAGCCATTTTCTCATATGCACTCCAGTGTGTCTGGAGACTCAGGTCTGGACATGCAGCACACAGCAGGAGACAGTCCAGGTCAGACAACTTCTCACTTAGAGAAATAGTCCCTTTGGTTTTGGTGATGAGGGTTGTTTGAGTGAGCATGCAGGAGGCACAATGTGACACGAAAAGTACATTGCAGAATTAAATAGTGTTAACATTTAGTTTACATGGCATCGGAGTAGAGCCTGTCAAAAACAATACCTTGTGTATACAACCCTGGTTTCCTGAAGGGGAGAAGCATGAAACAATGGTAAATATTCCCTATAATTTCTGGCTTTGTGCTGAGCGGATCGACTGATAGAGAAAGCCCACTCACTGTGAGAATATACCATATCCGCAAATGGCCTCACACGGACATTATACAGACTTTGCATTAGAAGAATCGCAGGGTAAAGTCTGCCTGACCGATTGAGTCGCATGTTTGTGTTCTCACATGTAGCCCACCTGGGTAAGGTCTAGAGAAGTTTGGGGTATGAAAGGATCTGGACAGTTATTCACTGATGGCTCTTCTGTCCATGTCTTTGTATGTGTATGTGTGTGTGTGTGTGTGAGAGAGAGAGAGAGAGAGAGAGGAAAGAGGTATTATCAGCACACTGTACTTAAATATAGATAAGATAGAGCTTTCAATTCTTATATTATGTTGGGTAATTTAATAGATAAAGCATTTTTTTTTTTTAATATTTTTGTCTGGTGTGTGTGTTATGTGTAAATTTCCTCCTGTCTTCTGTGCACTGACTTGATATCAGATATTAGGCTGAATTTATGAATGTAAACATTTAAAGTTTTTTGTTAAAGTTGCAATTAACCAACCTTTCTTAATCACAGTGTTCTGTTAAATGGCAATATCAATATGATAACAATAGTTCAGCCCCAACTTATAAACATATACATTGTTCATAAGCTCACAAAAAAGAAATATATTCAAGTATACTATTAGTATACTTCTTTTAAACTAAAAATTAGCATGTATACTTTCAGTTTACTTATTATGTACTTATCGGAGGTAAACTAAAATATGGGCCAATTTAGTCCCAAGAAGTATTAAATTGGTATACTAGCAAGAATACCATTAGTATCCCAAAGGTTCTGTTAAGTAGCAACTGGACTTATTTCTTGGTTCTTGAAGACATTTCACCTTCCATCCTGAAGGCTCCATCACTTCTGACTGACTGGCTGGAGTTGCAGGTTAATAACCACTGTAGAGTCAGGGGTTGTTAGCACTTCCCTGTGTGTTGTGGATCTTCCTGTCTTTCAGGTGTGTCACTGTGACTGTGGTTGTTTACACCTAAGCCTGCAACTCCAGCCAGTCAGTCAGAATTGATGAAGCCTTCTGGATGGAAGGCGAAACGTCTTCAAGAACCAAGAAATAAGTCCAGTTGCTACTTAACAGAACCTTTGGGATGACCATGACCTGGATGACTGAGAACTTTCACGGATATACTATTGGTACATAGAAGTATACGTAATAAAATAAACTTAAAGTATACTACTTTTTTGTGAGGGCCCCTGTGGTGGCAGGAGATGTGCTACAGATAAACTGTTAAAATAAGATTTACAAATTTTCATTTGTATTGTAACTATAATAAAGGTTTGTTTGTTTTAGGCAAAAACAATATGGTTACGTTCAGGGAATGTTCACAGTTTGGGTTAAAATAAGTACTTAATGTTCAAAATAAGAACTTAAAATAAGTACTATAGTAAAGTTACACTGGAGCCTTCATTCTATTACAGTGTTAATGATTCATGAAATGCATTCATTTGTTTGAAGGTCTGCAAGACATAAGATTGTTTTCTTTAGTTGATATATGAAGTGTGCAATTACAAGTAAACTCAATGCGGAGGAGCCCTGCAGCCAATGACTAAACAACATGACACATAATGTTCTCGCAGTATTTCTCTCTTTAGTCATTCATTTTTAAGAAAAGAAATGCCTAGTCAGACATAGATAGACACTATGCTATGATTATGACAATGGTCTCCTAAAAGGCAGTGTTTAGAATAAGTATCACTTTGTGTTACATTATCTGATCGGTGAAGAGTCAAACTCATCACAATGGAAGCTTACTCTTCATCCCATACTTTCTTCCCACAGCCTTCTGACCTTCATGTAAGTCAAAATAACATTGAGAGACCTAAGAGGGCCAGCTAGCTCTTACTCATCATCAGCTGCACTGAGGTTCCAGTTCAATTACATAGCCAACCGTTGACAAGTGTGGACACCTCATTAGATTTCGTTTTTCCAATTGTGGTTGTCTACCTACGGGTGTGAGACAGTCGGAGAGATAGCCAGAAGCACAAAGGAGTGGCAATAATTGAAATGGGGGTGTCATTCATCAGATCACACACAGTCAACAACACTGTGGTCCAAACACAGTGGTGTAGAGGAAATCTGTGTGTGTGTGTGTGTGTGTGTGTGTGAGTGAGTGTGAGTGAGTGAGATAGAGAAAGACAGAGCGAGCACAGTGAGCAGTTGTGTCAGCCAGCTCGACAAAGAGACTGTGGCAGATCATTCCTCTTCAGCGGAGGGGCAGATGGAAGAAAGAAGAGGGAGAAAAGTGCACTCGTTTATTTTGACATTTTCCATTCTCCCCTTTGGTCCTCAGAAAATCACCTCCCATTTGATTCTGGGAGACAAACAATTGGCACGGTCAGTTCCCCCCCGGTCCTCCCTCCTTGTCTGCGTGTGTGTGTGTGTGTGTTAGTGTGTGTGTGTCTGTCCTTCATGTGCCTTAGTCCACAAGTGTTTGTCCATAGATTTTTCTATCAAAAGCTGCTCTGTAACACATATATCCACCCGGTGGGAATCTTTATGCCTATCTACTTCAAACACACACACAACCCGACCGACTAAACTCATAATTATTCTCAACTGCTTTAAAGGAAGGAAGAAATAGGTGTGATTATTAGAGTGAGAAAGGGATCAAAGTACTGTGGTTTAGCTCACTCTACCTTCCACTCAATGGTCTGCTCACACAAAAGACCCTCATCTTAAGAAGAGCCTTTGAAGGCTGAATGCCATCACACTTTAAAATGAGATATTACTGAATATTTCACCATGTGTGCTATAAAAGCAGATGAATTTGTTCAAAATGGGCTCTAAATTCTCGGAGAGTTACTACAAAATAGAGGATATCGTATAGATTTAAAAGATATGAATCTTTATATGTAAGCAAAAAGTGCTTCATGCTTTAAATTCTCTTCATTTCAGAGACACGTATGATATTTTTACTCCACTATAATTATTTGAGAACTATTGTTCTTGTTGTTAATTCTTCATTTAAGAATTAGATTAGTTATACAAAATACACCATAATAATAAAGCCCTATTGATACTTCTTGTAAAATTGTGAAAGCCAGGAAATTTTAATTAATTAATTCAAATCAATGTTTTAACTACACCTACAGTGCTGTGAAAAGTATTTACTACTTTTTATATCCTTCACGTATTTGTCACAATTAAATGATTCAGATCGTCAAACAGATTTTAGTATTGCACAAGCATAACCGGAGTAAATACAAAATAAAGTGTTTAAATGATGACTGGAAAAATGCCATTTCTGAAGCTTTGGGACTCCACGGTGATTCTTGGTGAGAGCAATTATCCACAAAATAACAGAAGCTACTCAGTATAGTGTTGGTTGTTGAAACTACAAGATTCCTCATGCTGGAGTCCTTGTATGTCATTCCCAACCATCATCACACTGTCTGACATTACTTTCAGCGAATCATATTACAAGCAAAACAATTTTGGGGAGCTCACACCAGCCAAGCCATGGTGAGTGTATCTGATGATATGCTCCGGATGTGGGCTGTCCTGTTCACACCAAAATCATGATATAGGATTATGCTGGGCTGTGCAGCCTGCCCTGTGTTGCTCACACCATTAAGCTGGCTGTTTATGAGGATCTGAAATGTTGCTGATGTGTTGGGAATTGGGCACAAGATAGTCAGACATTTTAAACATTCTGTCTTAGCCTACTCCATCCTGAAAGACATTTATTATTTAAAATGGGGTGGCAGTGCCATGCTTGTTTACCTACTGAGTTTTATGTTAGTTTTTGGATCTGAGCAATAGTCCCCTGTTCGCCAGAAAGCGAACAACATCTAATTATAGTTTATGGAGTAATTACTCTTTTCCAGTAGTTGCAGTTTATATAATCAAAAATGCAATGCTGCAACTGCAATATTATAAAGTACTCGTATCAGTACTCTGTATCTGCAAGTAGTCAAATGTAAGTACTGGTATTTGTACTCGATCGGGAAAAAAGTGGTATCAGTACATCCGTAACATTAAACCTTCCCAAGAGTGGTCGGCCTACCAAAATTACTCCAAGAGCATAACGACTCATCCAGGAGGCCATAAAAGAACCCAGAACTACATCTACAGAACTGCAGGACTCACTTACCACAGTTTAGGTCAGTGTTGTTGATTCAACAATAAGAAATAGACTGCAAAAACAGCATCTACTGGAGGTTCCAAGGCAAAAGCCACTGCTGACCAAAAAGAATACAAAGGCTTGCCTTACATTTGCCAAATAATTAGACTTCTGAGCAAATATTCTGTGGACTGATGAGGCAAAAGTTGAACTTTATAGAAAGTGTACACCCTGAAATTTTAAAAGCAGCACTACAAAATTGATTTATTAAAATAGGCAAAGTGAGACTTTTCTGAAGATGCTGAAGCAAAGACGAGCTGTGCCCCACCATTTTGTGCCAAACCTCATTAGAGAATTGCAAGTGAGTTCAAAAAGAATATTTCTTAACACAAGATTGCACAGACTTTAAATCTTTTACCATATAGAGGATATAACATGGGTCCACAAGCTGCAGACTCCGGTCCCAGTCTGTCCAGAGCACAAAGATTAAAAAAAGTTTTAAAAAATCACATCTTGATTTTTTTTATTTTAAAATGCACCGTGATGGCGTCTAAAGGCAAAATCAAAAAACTGCCCAAATACTTCTCAACCTAAGTGTAAAATTGGTAATGAGTGATGCCTGTGCCATTCCTGCCTCTTTCTCTGGACACACCTCTGCTGTGGAGCTGAGACAATGGGACTTTTAAAGTATACTGCAATGGATCAGTGTGTTTGTGTGTGTGAGCAGTCCCAGGGCTTTAATGTAGTCATTCAAGATGATGCCATCTACATTACTCATTAAAATCAATGGTTCCCAAAGCCCTAAACCAAGAAGGAAATAAAGGCAAATTAAATCAGGTACTGTGGAGTAATTGTAGTCCTGTTCTCTCAGCTGGCAGCAAGAACTGACCATGGTTTTAACAAGAACATGGGGCAAAATAATCTCAAATGAGTGTATCAATAACCATAACTGTTGGTTGTAGTACATGGACGAAACTCCTGCTGTTCCTACAGCAGGTTTTAAATTTTGCAGTTGCTGTTTTTTGTGCAGAAAGGTGAAAATGTTTTTCAGAAGGCATTTAATCATGATAATCTGATCTGAACTGTAGGAGTATTTTCTGGGGCAGTTGTAATAAATTATGAAACGTACTATGTTGACACTGCATATTCTACACTCAATTTTAAAATATGTTGTTTGTGTAATATCCCACATGCTGCACAGTTTTTTTTGTCTTGTTTAGTTTTTTTCTAAGGAAGCTTACACATTTATAGACATTATGGCTTTTCTCCAGGCTAGTTAAGTATATAAACATTGTCTTCTACTCTTTGCCAATAATTTCTTTAGCTTAAAGCTACACAGACTTGTTAACCACAAACAACGTATGACAGCTTACAGGGAGCAGTAGTCAAATTCTCTTCCACTGAAGTATCATAGGCTTTTCATGGCTGTTCATTTTATTTTCATAGAAATGTAATGAGTCTGTGGAGGCCTAACCTCTAGTCCCTGTTAATATTGACCCACTCACAACCAGTCCCTGTAGCTTATTATTTTCATATTAGCATCCCAAACTCATAGCCGTTTGGGATACTGCCAAATTGTAATTTGGCACAGTAAAGCTAAATTATCTGAGCTTTTTTTCTTTTTTTTTTTTTTGGTGATTGTTACGCTTTTAGAAAAATTGCATGTATAAATCTTACATCAGTATGTTACAGCTAAATGATCACCAACCTCAGTGCGAGGTAGAAATCGATAAAAGTGTACGGTAATCATTTGACTTTTAAATGCTTGACGGGCGCTGTGTGTTTGTGTGTGTTAGATTTCCCTCTACGGCAAACTCTTTCTTTCCATTTTTTTGGTATAAGACAGTAATGGAATTTGATGCATGACTCAGTCAAGAGTGATGGTGACAGGACATGAAAGACAGATGGAAGAGAGTATAGAAACAGAGAGATGGATGGATGCATGTAGGGATGAAATGTTTTGCATTGTTTAGGTTAATGGATTTGAGATGCCACTCACTGAGGATTAATAGCTGCCTGTTGATGTCTGCTAATGGAGGAAGGAAAGCAGAAAGAAGGGAAGGAGGAGACTAGAGAGGGGGAGAGAGGAAAGGAGTAAACAGGGCATCATCTCTGTAGACCTTATGCAATAAACAGTTAATACACAGTTAAATGTTCTAGCGGACTCCGGTCCAGATCCTGACCAAAGAGGCATCTATCCGGACTGCGAATATTAAAATAATATTAAAATATTAAGTTTGATTAATAAACCTTACTTTAATTATAGATTTTTTTAACAGGTCAGTTCAGTAGCGCTGTTTGGCCTTACAGTTGCACTGTGTTTCCTGTCATATGGAAAGGGTAGCAGATGAACTAGGGCCACCATTAGGTCCAGAGTTTTGACAGTAGGCTGATTCAACTGGTTAAATTCCATTTACTCTATGGGAAATCAGACCTCACTTTGCATTAAACCAGGATCAGCTGTTGAGCCTTGGGATCTAACATCTTATCTACACAGTGCAGCAGCAGCACATTAGCAGAGCAACAGTAGAAGCTTTGCTACTTGTGAACATTAAGCATAAACTCTCATGCAGAGAATAAGAGAAAAATGTGATGAGACTTGTTCAAAATCTTCAGAGATGGATAGAAACACAGTCATAGTTTTATTCACCCTACAACAAACACAGAAACACTAAACCATCAGATTAATTGCAAAAAAGATTAATTGCATCTATACCAAAACCTACAAAAAGCCCATAAACGTTCTTGTTTAGGCTATGGCCTAAAAATATGTATAGTTTTTATGTTTCAGCTTGTTCAACCCTTATTTATTAATTGGGCTACTAAATTAATTGAATTGATGAAACATTACAGCCTAAGCCATGCAGTTAACAGTTAAAACAATTAAATGTCACTACAAATTAAAACACCCTTTTTGAAAAAGACAAACAACAGACAATCTGTCTTGTATAAAACAAATAAATTAATACATTTAAAAATAAATCTTTTTTTGTTGAAAGCAATGAAAAATTTGTCTGGATCTCAACTAGGGAAGACTTACTGGACTTTTAATTTAAGGTGAGAGCTGTGGAGTTACAGTATGGATGTCGACACATTCATGTTAAATAATGTGTGAACCCTGAATTGGGTCACGCTGTAATCAATCTGCCAAGCCTTATTACAGAAAGCATCATTCTTAATCCCTAAAATACATTTCAACTGAAACAAGCAAATACCAGGAAACTTGATGCAGCCTTATATCCATGTTACATTTGCTCTGTTTAAGCTGTATTGACCAGCACCACTGGCTTGACTGACAGTTTCATTGTTATTCCATGGTCTGCTTAATAGGCCAGCTATCATCCCTACTGTCTTTATGTAGCTCCACTTGTCCTAGTAGTAGTTACCATTCTGTGACGTAGTGCACCTTTAGGGGTTCTTAAATCCTCTCTAGGGCTGGGCAATATGGCAAAAAACATCATGGATTATATACTTTTTTCCAATAAATGTTGGGACCATTAAATGTCATCACACCTGCTATTTATACTATTGTCTTAGGATGTGATACTAAAAAGTTATATAGCCACTTCTCCATCAGCTCAAGGTCAAAGGAAAGAGGTAAGTGTGCTTATTCAAACAAATTGGAAGCTTAGTGGTGATGTTAAAGTAGCCTAACACTAGCATTTTACATCTGGCAATTGTATTTAGGGTTTAAAAATTGTAAAAGTGCTGTTCATATCTTAGGTTATCCTACTGAGAAAAACATTAACTGAAACAGTTTTTTCAGAACTTATTTTCTGCAACAATCCAAATCCAAGTGAAAAAATCCTATTTGTTTTATGTTATCCTAATCATGGTGATGCTAACAGTTTGCATTGGCCTACAGAGAAAAGAAAAGTCATGCTGTAGTCCGACACTAACATATACTGTATACTACTGAAAGAATCACAGAAATTACAGCAAAATGCAAAATAATTACTAACACTTACAGGCACTAAAAGAGAGTCTACCACTGGGTCTACTGTCTGACTCTAATACATGAACAAATCAGACGAGCCCCATAGCTCCCAATTTTCTTGTTCACCTCATATTTCCTATTTCCCCTGATTACACAGACACAGAGACACATTCACCATCTTCTCAAACTTTTGTTCTGTGTATAATTGGACTCACTTCATTATTGTATTTTTTTAAGGTAAGAAATTACACATTAACATAGAGTCATACATTTGGAGTCATTGTATTACAGAGAAATAAATACAATGCGAGAATCAAATCCATGTTCTAAAAACTCTACAACAACTATTAAAACTTACTGAGCAACATATGCAACAATAGATTACACTCCTTCAGCCTATCTCATTCTGTGATAATTGTTGACCACTGGTTTCACTCTGTGGTCACTTAAAGCTTTGACACATTGGCGCAGCTTTATCTCTCCATCACTAGTTAACAAAAGTACACTAACCTGTATTTGGCCTACTCAGTAACCCTTCTTTTAATCCTCTGTCTGCCTGCTTAAGACTAAAACCAAGCTGTTACCAGGGACACAACTGACTGGCCACCAAAACCCTTATAGGGGTGCATTTCCAGTCTGCTATAAGCAATAATATGTCTTAGTCCCTTGGTCTAAAGATGCAACAAAAACATGCAAGGACAAGGAAACAAGGCCATCTGTTTTAAGCTATATGACACACACACACACCACATGTGCCTCTGCAGGTCTCACTGTTTATTTTAATGACAAGTCCATAAAATAACAGTTGTAGATCACCAAAGCTGAGCTTTTATTATTACAGTACTCTGTTCAGTTCCTGCTTCACCTTGTACTTACCTGCTTTCAGTCTTGACCGAACATTTCTCCTACCATTATATTAGTGGGGCACTGAGCCCCACCAATGGC
>OMLM01002975.1:1023-20359 GCA_900302695.1 Helostoma temminkii | reverse complement strand
ATATGGTTTATTGCTGTACAAGTGAGATGCTCTCACCTTTTTGCTGACACTTTCAGCTAAAAACCAAATAAACAATCATCGATGGCTGGTGACTACAGTCATTGAAGTTTTAACCACACTGGAGATTTAGAAGTTGTACAGGTTTTATGAACTAATTTAGTTTCTAAACCAACACAGTATGTCCCCTAAATGTATAAATAAGTCACTCTTCATTGTGTATTTCTGCTTGTCTCTCTCATTGTCTGGATGAAGAGACACAAAGATCTGCTGATTTGTTGTCACTAATGTAACATGATCAATCAAGGCATGTGCAGGGTGTTTTATATATCATATAAATATATATAGTACACGCACAGAGGTACACGGTATTTACATGCACGCCCAGCCGGCTTTCTCCGAAAAGATTTTTCTTAGTTGTAATTTAAATGGAAAACTGTTACCACTGCAGTTTAGACAAACCTGGTTCCCCAAGCAGATTTCTCATGTTTCCAGTCAAAGTTGGCAAAGTACGAAACTGAAGCGATCACAAAGTGCTCTGTAACTGTGCAAATGTGTCACTTTCCACTGCTGATTTTTCTTTATTGTTTTCTTTTAAAAATTGCTCATGCTGTAAACTCTGTCGCCCTGATCTGCCCCTCTGCAATGGGGAAACAGTCAGGAAGGACATTCCCAGTCACCTCAATGTGCACAAGCTAATCTCTGACCCACACTGTCAGTAGATCTGCCCCTCCGCCTCCCTGTTACTGTATGGCTGATGAGGAGTGACCAACTGCCACAAAACAACAGGCTCGCAGTTGCATCCATTTATCAGTTTTAGAAACATAGAATAGAATAGAAATAGAAAAAATGAGTTGTTGAACTGGTGGATAATGTAAACCACTTTACATAAACACTGTTTCAAACCCTCCCTTTCTCCCATCATTATTTTCCTGATATGACTGCTACTAAAAAAACTGTGTGAACCCACTAGCACAAGCAGAAAGGCTGTTTAAATAGTGTCCTGTGTCCATAGGGATAGATTTACACAGTTTTTAGAACCTGTTATTAACTAAATTAGTTTATATGACCTGTCCAACATATAAACCCGCATGAAAGAGGGACATTTTTTTCCTGCTGCCTCTTAAGGCGTGATGCATCTCATGAGACGGACATTAACATAATTTAAAATTACATAACTTTAGCCTACATATCCTTCTCGGTATTGTCTCACTGTCCTTACACACATACTGAATCAAAAAAGCTATGTTTTATTATTATGGTTTCAGCTTAATACAGAAAAACTTAAGAAACTCCAGGAAAAACAACTGATCTCAGTCTGCTGATGCTGTGGTCCTGTACGCTTAGCAACGGTTTCTATTTTTCATTCATTCACACGTTACTTCTTTGTAAAAACTTAATTTATAAAATTACTAAATATGTGAAACCCAGAGTAACTAATTATAACTAATTATTAGATGCAGTACCTTTATGATAAGAGTTATGGCTGATTGATTAGCTGACTACACTGTGCACCCACACAGTAGTCATACATGGCTACTGTTGTGAGGACGTGAAAGGACTCTGCGACACTTGGTGGCAGAAAGGAGAAGTGCATGCTGCATTTCTTTTAGCCTGGTGAAGGGTTAGAATTAATCCATTACTGACGTAACGCCGACATCAATGCACTGCAAGCAATCCGCAATGAAAAACACAGAAGTGCTATATCTGTAAGGGTATATGCAATTTCTGTATAAGCGTAGTGGACTAGTGACTAGTAGTGGAATTGGTTGCGATACAAAGGGCATAAGCTTAAGTCTTTCTTAGGGAACCAAATTCAGGTCCAGGTCCAGTCCTGGGCACAGTATTAACTTTGTCATGTCTTTCTCATCTTTCTTATCGGTCCAGGTTTTCCAAAATACACCCGCAAAGCTTGGTACTGAACCTGCACTTAAACTATGCTAACTTTAGTTATTGTATTGATGTTGTTCTGACACCTGTCATCACAGCCTGCATTAAACTGAATATGTGGACATATAGTTCAGATATCCAGTTGCTCACTCAGCTGCATTTTCAACTACGGAATGATAATTACATATGATAAAATAGTGGTACCATTTTTTCCCCAATTTTCATCTGTATTTATCCCCCAGTTAGTCAATTTTAATCCATGCCCTTACCTGCATATTTAAAATGAATAACTGCTTTAACCTTTACAAATTATTACAGTCTCACTTTAGTTTGTTTAATAAAAGAACAAGGTGGAGACAACAGAAAATATAATTACATAAAATTAACTTAACCTTCTAGAGGGGATGCCGTTGGTGGGGCGGGCTGCCCCTTTAATATAATGGTAGGGGAAATGCTGTTGAATATATTGCACAATATCTATTTTACTTAAAGCTTTGTTACTCGAGAAGTGACTTTAATTTTGCATTGTTTTATTTATTTAGCTGTTGAATTGCTAAATGTAGATCATCCCACATTCTTTTACCTTGAATGAAGCTCTTGCTTTCATTATATCGTGAACAGACTTTTTATTAGTCTCTAAAAGACTGTTTACCAGTTTAGAATGACATGCTTTTGTTTGGGGAATAATGCCCTGCAGTGCATGCCTTGTCATATTTGTTTGTGTAAAGAGAAGATGATTGAATAAAATACTGAAATATAAATGATTGATCAATTGAAAATAGTTTAAATAATCTATAGATTAATCGACTAATCGAAAAAATTATTTATAAATTAATCAACAACAAAATAATCGATAGGTGCAACCCTAAAGAATAAATAAGATAAAATACACTCTAATTCCCACGAAATAACTGATTAAATCTAAATCTAAACATTGATTTGTCATTTATTCGACTTTGTCAGCACCTCTCTATATTGAGATGTTGAAGAGCATATTATATATTTACAGTTAAAAAAAGAGTAGTCAAAAATATAGACTGTCACACAAAATGAAACAAGCCCTCACTCACACACTTTCTATTAAAATCATCCAATCAGCAGGAAACACACCAGGAATACAATGAGCAACTGGTCAAGCAGAACAGAAAAGCAATTAGTCACTGTCTCTTACTATGTTACTAACACATATATCTGCACAAAGAACCTGTGCTGTCTTTAGAGGTGGGGATCTCTAGACCCCTCACCACTCGATCGGTTACGATTTAGAAGGTTGCGATGTGATTATAAAACGGCTGACCAGGGTATGGGGACAGAGGGAGAACACACAGCTGCTGCTTGTTCGCGGGTCTTTCTGCCTTCAGTCTTGTCTTCAGAAAGAAAACAGTGATCTGTTGGGTTGAGATCAGGTGACTGACCTGGTCAGTGAAGAATATCCCTATTCTTTGCCATGATAAACTCTTGGGTAGTTTTGCTGTATGTTTTGGATCATTATCCATCTGCTATATGAAGCAGTGCGCTATTAATTTTGCGGCATTTGGCTGAATCTCATCAGAGAGTATACCCCTGTACAGTCCAGAAGTCATCATGTCAGTGACACAGTAGCCATACATGCCTGTGCTATAACACTGCCTCCACCATTTGATAGATGATGGCATGCTCTAGATCATAAGCTGGGTAGAGAACGATTTAAGATCACTACCCTTAAGATGTTTTATTGTTTTATGGGCCTAAAGACTGTAGTAAAGGGTCAGTTTTGTTGGTCACAAGGTCTAGAAAAGAGTGGTAATGATAAGATTCTGACAACTGACCTAAACAACCAACCCAAGATGGAAAAAGCATAATGATTGCCAAGAGGTACACACATTTTATCTCTCATTAATGTCTTGTGAGGATGGTTTCCACATCTGGTCAGACTTTTTCAGGTATTTCCGGCAAAGTCTGAAATGGCCTTTGTGTCCTTGAGCATTACCAGTATCTTGCACCTTGTTGTGAAGCCTCTTTATTTAGATTGATGAAGCCATCTCTTGATTGCAGGCTTTAAAAATGACAATGGAACAAAGTGAAGACACACACAAGCGGCAGATGAAGGCAGTTGTAGTAAAGGCCTAGCAAAGCATCTTGAGGGAAAATACTCAGCAGTCACCTGATCTCAACCCAATAGAACATGCTTCTCTTACTGAAGATAAGACTGAAGGCAGAAAGACCCACAAACAAACAGCCTGGCAAAACGTCTTATGACATTTAGCATTTGGTCATGGCCATGGGTTCCACACTTCAGACAATCATTGACTATAAAGGATTTTCACCCAAGTATTAAGGGTTTGTGTTTGTAATTCTGTTAATTTGTTCCACAATTTGTGAGTCCCCCTAAAATGGAGGTGTGTATGAAATTGACTATAATTCCTGAATGGTTAGTGCCACACCTATGTCAGAGAGTCTTTTTTCCATTATTTACAAACCTGACTGTTTGAGTCATGATTGTATTTAAACTGTCCTGAAATTGCATGACAGTCTTCTCCCGCTCACATGCTTCCTATACTATACCCCTCAAACCTCCATTTCTATGCTCTCTTTTATTCTCTAAATAATTCTTCCACTGGTAGAAAGACTTACAAACTCAAATGTTATTTGTTAAACATTGCCAAGCATCACCTATTATTTGAGAAGAATAAATAAATGAATACTTACATTACCTGTCCTTGGCTCAAGTCTCCTATTCAAGATTTTAGGTTTGGGTTTTTTTGTGTGCAAAAACAACTGTCAAGGTTGCTTTAACACTGTTTTTTCTTTTTTGCTACACAGAGGTGATGATGACACAGCAAAATTTAATGCACTGCAACGCTGACAGATTTTCTCTTGACTGTATGAGATATGACACAGCGAAACAAGGTATGGATTTTCTCATTGGGCTCTTTGCTTTCGTTTTACTGTTAATTCACATTAAAAATGCCATGACTAAATACTATGATTACATACATTGTGTGGATGCAATACGTGTTGTTACATGGAAAAGGGAACTTATTTAGGCTCATTATTTAGAGGGTTACTCCTGGACTTGTGGAAATGTTAATCACGCTGTGATTTTGTTACACGGTTAATGTCATCATCTTTCTAGGCTTGTCTCATCAACCTTTACGTAGATGATAATAGTACAATGTGTCACTGCATTCTTGCTGTGCTACTACTACTCTTTAACAGCAAATTTAACTTACATATGAAAATAGTTTTCATTTGCATTAGATTTTGTTTGTCAGTCTGAGTGCACATGTATATTTCATCATGTCATCACCTGTCCATGTTTTAAAACAGAGAGAACAAGGGGTAGAGGTAAGGAGAAAACCACAGACTGCTTCTGAGCTGTCTGACTGTCTTGGTGCAGTGGAGCTGATGGTGGAGGTCACACAGGAATCCCAGCCCCAGCAGAGGTACAATTGACTGAACGCATGAATGACTGAACGACCTGGTGGTTTGGCAAATGGCTGACTGATTTTTCTGACTGCCAAGCTGTTGTTTTTTTGTTTTTTTTTTTGATGCACACACTGATTAGCTGGTTGTTTACCGAAATGACTAACAAGTCAGCCAACCAGACAACAAGCCAACACTGTCAGTCAGTCAATGTGATGATCAGTCAGTACACAAGAAAAAATCTACAAACCAGCCTGTGAAGTTACCTATTTTTCAGCCAATAACAGTAGACATTTAGAGAGACAGGCAGACCACCTGTCAGCCACAAAAGCAAACAGCCAACACATCGAAGAAGAGAGGTGATAATGCTCCATATTAATTCAGTCACCATGCCAGAACAATCACTTAGCTAATGCAGTGAAGACAGCTAGCCGGCAAACACAGATGATCAGTTACGGCAGTGAAAGCTGCTTGTATGACAGAACCAGTCAGTAAGTGTGACAGAGGAGAAAGACTGCAGACTTCATGCTGCCCACAGATGACCTGACTTAGTGAGGTGAGCAATAAAATACTTTCATTTAGAAAAATGACATGACAGGGGGATGTGAGTTATCTCCTAAAAAGTCAGAGTTTGGCATAGAGCATGGACCTATATAACATGAATATTGATATAAAAACAGATTACCAAACATGATTCTATTCTGCAGAATTATTGCTACCACGAAGCATCCTTCATTCTCCTCTCCCCTCTCCCTTCCTTAACGATCACCTGCTGTAGTAGCAATGTTACCCATGTTCTGCAAACCCACAAACCACAGACACACATGGACCAAAGTGTACAGGTTCATGTTCACACATCACAGCCTTGTGACATGCAGATGATTTATGCATACAAAATAAAAGGCAACTAAGAAAACCAGCAATCACATATACACTATTCTTTTAATAACAATTTACACAAGGAAAATGTATACTTACATGACAGCAAGGTTATGACAATCATCACTGTGACGGGAAAATCCTTCCACCGAGGAATTATATTACAACGGCACATTCAGCAGTGAACTAACCACCACAGCGGTGTTAAGTATGTGTATGTGTATGTGTGTGTGAGTGAGTGTAGGTGTGCGTGTGTGTGGAGACTCGCTAAGCTGCACTCTCACTGCTACTGCCTCAGCTGGGGCTGTCTCAATGCACAGCCTGTACCATGTCGGCAGGCGGCAGGGGTGGGCGTGTGTGTTTGTGTGTGTGAACATCGCTGCATAGCACTGACACTGTTCTTCACTTGAAAGGTTTTTTTCTGACTAAATAGAGAAATCAAGCTAGATAGATAGATGGAAAGATAAACTCACGGGGATGCATAGGAGGGTGGGTGGAAGAAGAATGGAGCAAACATGACAGTCAATCCTTTTCTCTGTCTCTCTCCTCCTATGTGTTTCCCTCTTACTTCCTCTTTTTGACATTTTGCCCTCATAGCATAACATGAGGTCCACTATAGACACGTGTGCAAGCTCAATAAAGAAATGACAACAGAAGAAAGACAAATAGGAGGAGAAGGACAGAGGAAATAGATGATGTAGAACAGCAAGACAGGAATAGATGAAGAGAACCACTGGGGCAAGGGAAGGGGAATAGAAATATAAGAGTAACATTAGAAATATAAGGTAAGAAAAATAAGAATGACTGAAGAAAACTAGGCAGCCTGTAAAGGCAGAGACGAGAATAAAAGCAGTATGTGCATTAACAACAAAGAGGAGAGAAGAAGGGGATGTTCAAGGACATGCATTTCTATCTGGCTCACTCGTGTCTTCTGCAGATCAGGATTCCCACACAGCACACACAAACTAGCATCTAGCTCACCCCAGTGGACAGTGGATGGCTGCAGGACACAATGCTTTTGTGTGCCTGTGCATTTTTGTGTGTCTGGCTCATCCACCACTAACACACACCTACACACAAATACACCTGTTCTGCTCCAGCCAGTCATCTGGCTATCCAGCAAGCCAGCCACGACAGGAGAGGATAACAGCTTTGTGTCATGTTGCCATCACGTCACTATCCCACATCTCATCCTGTCACAGCTTGCAGGAAGAGAAGGTGGGGGGAGGAGGGGAGGGGCAGCCTCACTGTCTCAAACTGCTACCTCTCCCTTTCCCTCTTATTTGTCTGTCGTTTTTGTTTTTTTCTCTCTGGTTTGTCAGTGTCTATTTTCTCTGTGTCCTTCTCCTATGCTGTAACACACCACCCCCTGCCCCCTCCCCCACCTGTGTCACAGGTGTATTATGTAAATATCAGATGTTTGACAATACTAGCAACACAAGCAGCATTCGTGCACTTCAGGTTATTCCCAAAAAGATGAAAACACATTAAACATAGCTGAGCTTGGCACATCTGAGCTGCGACAGCTAAAACAATACAGTACTGAAGTGGTCTCTATTTTTAATTCATGCTGTAAATGCTGCTGTTCCATTTGAGATGACAAGTTTCACACCATAAAATGAAGAGTTCAGCATGTTTGCAACAAAGGGAAAGAAAGCAGCTACTCTATGGCTCTAAGACTGGAGTCCATCATACTTAACAGCTATGTACCGTGTCAGGCTTGCTTTGCTTGCTTAACAAGCCTCAGCTACTGGCTGGCTGGCATTGATGTCTTGAGCTAAACCATGACTGACTGACTAAAGCTGTTAATTGATAACTGTCAATAACTGGTAAATGTTAAATGATGTACACTTATACAGATGCATCTCAACACTTTGGAATATTGTGAACAAGTTAATAGATTCTGTAAAACTGTATTTAATTAATCCAGAATACAGAAAAATGTCAAGCTTGTTAATATTAAGATTAATACTTTATAGCTTATTGGAATGTTTAATATAAAATCAATACTAAAACTTTTCATACAGAAACTTTTGTTAAGTTATGCCCCTAGTACTTGTTTTGGACTGTTTTAGCACAAATTGCTGTTGAAGACTTGATAGTAGTCTTTAGATTGTCTGTATTAGTATTGGTCTGTGTTAGTTAGTGTTTACCATCTGCCTCTTGTCAACGACCATAAATTTTCTATGCAGTTTAGGTCAGGCGAGTTCACAGCTCAATTAAGTGCAGTAAAATAATGGTCACCAAATGGCAAAATGGTTAGCGGTAGTTTTTGCACTGTGGAGAGCTGCTGGAAGTTTTGCTGGAAAAGGAAACTGGCATCTCCATAAAGCTTGTTAGCAGACGGAGGCATGCACTCTAAAATCTAATCTAATCTCTTGGTAGATGGCTGTGTTGACTTTGGATTTGATAAAGCACACGTGACAATTACACTTCATCTAAACTAGGAATGTTCCGATACCACTTTTTTTCATGACTAAGTGCAAGTATGAGTACTGACATTTAAATACTTGCCGATACTAAGTACTGATATGAGTACTAGTATTGCAGTTGCAGCAGTTTTTTTTATAAAAACTTGTATATGTTATTATATATTACCTGGAAAATGCAATAACTTCCAACACTGTAATCAGATGTTATTGCTTTCTGACTGTGACAAAATAAAAAACAAAACAGGAGACTTTTGCTCACATCCTAAAAGTATACCACTGATGACTTGGTTGGTGTGCAAGCCCCAAAACTGTTTTGCTTATAATATGATTTGCTCAAAGTCATGGACCTTCAGTAAGATAGTGATGACAGCTGGGAATGACACACCTGAGCTCCAGCAGGTGAGGAGGAGGAGGTTATTTGAACAACCTGTGGGTTGTCTCTGGACATTTTCTCTCACTTCTCCAGTGTTTTGATGGAGTGTATGTAGCTGCCGTCTCCCGTGGCTGGAATCAGCAAACTCATTGTACTGTGTGTTAACACTTATGCTAAAATATATTTTTTTCCACCGGGCGCAGCTTTGAGCCACATTTATTCAGTCTTCTCCAAAGCATTATTTCCCACAGAGAGTGAGTAGAAGAGTGTGTCTGACTTTTAACCAATTTGTTTTCTGTGGATATTTGTGCTTTTTAACATGGGACAGGAGGTTATGTTCTTAAATCAAGATGAAACAAACTGAAATGGATCTAATATTTGCCATTTTTGTTGTTAAAACTATACTAGTACTAGTACTAGTACTACTAATACTGATGACAGCAGAGCTGCCATGCAAAGCACTGCCCTGACCCACCAGGAGCAACTTGGGGTTCAATGTGTGCCCAAAGACACTTATTACAACAATAGCTGGTGTCAATATTGCTTGTCTGATGGGTGGATACTGGCTTAAACATTGTCTATAATGTATATTGCACTGTATCCACTGTACGTAAGTAACACTGCACATTTTTGATGTAGCCTGATAGATTCGAAGCACTGTCACTGAGGCTGTAGCAATGCAGTGAAACCAAAACATAATAGAATAAAACAGAAAAGGATACTGTAGAAAATAACAGAAATGCAAATGTTTGGCAGGCCAGAAATACATTTGAATTGGTTTAAACAGTATGACTAAGTTTAATGGGAAAAGCTATGAGAGAGTGAGAGAGAGAGAGAGAGAGCACTGATGGGGATCAAAAACAGGCCCTGAATATCAATGCAGCACGTCTGAGAGAACTCAGGGCTGCAGTGCACCAAAACCTATAGGAAAAAGAGCATGTGAGGACAATAGCATCAGAGGCAGTCAGAGCAGAAGGTAGCAGTCCTGCACAGTCCTACCAAGATCCATTCACACAAACTGTCACTGTCCTTCTCCCACATGAGTCATCACATAACCTGAGATTTCCCTCATTTGAAATTCATCACTGACCTCACATACAGTTGTGAAATGCTAGGCGTAAATAACAAGAGAGAATTGTCCACTCTAGTGTTCAGAAAACTTCATACAGTCTCCTACTGAAGAGTACATAACCACAATAGTAAAAATTATCTTATTAATGTCAAAGTTTTCTCCACAGAAATTCTGCTGATAGAACAACTTAAAACAAATGCTTCAGGGATGGCTTCACACTAAAGAAAACACACACTTATTTAGCACTAGTCAAATTCATGTCATTCATCTTAATTAAATGACAGTCATTCCAGAAACCTATTAGACACATTAGTATAATGCTCCTCATCCTCTTTGTCCTTGTCTTTATAAATTGCATCTTCCCTCCCTCCCATAAAATGTCCATATCCTTCCAGAAGGGATTTGTTAACTAATAAAGTGCCATGTTTACCTTGGGTCAATCACACATCTCATATCCTGGTCACTACCCACTAGCCAATAACCATTTACCTTATTAATTGCGGAAGCCTTAGACCATCTCCTGAGTGCTGCAGTGAAATAGGACCACACACAAGCATGTGGTTAATGAGATGACTCCCAAAGGTCTGTAACCTCACTCTATGAGAGGTCACCATCAAACACACAATGGATCTTACCCTATTCCCTGTTACTCACATGGTGCATTTTTGCACTTCACCACAGCAATAATGTCAGACATTTATAAAAGTAAATGAATAAAAACATAGTGCCAATGTTACAGCTAAGAATCTGGCATTGTCTTGGAACAAGCTCTAACAACAACATGAAATATTTTGTATCATGTTAATCTTCATAATTTTAACTAATAAAGATAAATGCCACACAAGTAGTGACCTGTATATGAATATTAGACAGTCAGTGAAGAACACATTTATCTTCAATTTGCAAAATGGGAGAATTTAACATAAGAAGATGTTTTGAAATGGCAATGTCAAAGTCAGAATGCTTTCTTTTAGACACATTTCAATACTTAAATGCTATTCACATGAATGATATTGTAGCCAAATGAAAAAAAATCTGAAAACTGCTAACCTCAGTTGTTCAGTACACACCCTTAAAATATAAAGTTGATCATTACTATCTTCATCACCAATAATTCCCACTACCTAAAGATCAGATGTGTGATTTATAACCCTCTCCACTATGTAAATCACTAATCCAATCATGGTTTTAGATGCCATTCATCAACCTGCATGACATTAGTCTGATTTGTGATCCACAATCAGCTCCACTGTACTGTCCTTGAGCTATTCACTGCACAAAATAATGCATTTATTAAAATAAAAAATAATGAATAGTCTGTGTTTAAATGTGCTGTTCAACAAAGACCATTTACTGTATAATGTACCATGCATGTTAATGTTCATATGATGCTGTGCCATTGTACCATATTTCTTTCTAATGCTAATTCTAATATTTCTAGTGTCTCTTTCCTTTTTACCACTATTGACAAACTTCAAATCTAATGACTTTGCTCAGTAATTCCCCTGCATGAGAATATTGCAGTCTTTTGCGCTGATACCTGTGGCATGCTCTCTCTTTCAGACAGATGCATAGTAAAACACCTGCTGTATAATTTCTCTCCAAAATCTATTGTTGATCTGGATGAAGTAGTCAAGCAGCTTAGCTCCTACACCTGTTGTCTTGACTCCATTCCCACCAAATTGTTTGAATCTGTTTTTCCTTGGCTTGCACATGACATCCCAAATTTTAATAATACCCCTTGCTTAGTGGGAACTTTCCTATCTCCCTCAAGTGTGCTGTTATTACACCATTACATAAATATACAAGTCTGGAATTGTGATTAGTAATTATAGACAAATATTCATTAGCAAAATACTGGAGAAAGTAGTTTTTACACAATTAAATATTTATCCTTCAATTATAGGAATGATTTGTACCAGTCAGCTTTAGAAGCTACCATTGCATAAGACTCTTGATAATCAATGATAATTCTGCTTGGCTTAACTACTGCATTTACTACTGCATTTTTTTCTATAGGCTGTTTTAAATGTGATAATACTAATATCCTCTCAGGCATCCCACAAGGGTCAATCTTAGGTCCACTAGTGTTTAACCGATACATGCTTCCACTTAGCAGAATTATCAGGAATCTTAGTATATTATAACATCCATATGCTGATGACACACTGCTGTATGTCTCCCTGTCCTCTGATTATTTAAGTCCCATAAGCAAGTTGGTAAACTGCATTAATGATATCAAGAGCTGGATGTCTAAAAACCTTTAACAACTCAATGAAAATAAGACAAAAATACTAATTGTAGCTCCTCAAAAGCAGAGACAGATCATCTATTTATAGATGACTCATCATAGATTCATCTGTCTCTAGAGTACAGTGAGCAGGTCAAGAGCCTTGAAGTCATTCTAAATGCTGATCTCAGCTTTGAAAAACATATTAGTGCTATAACTAGGAGAGCCTTCTACCACTCTGAAATATATCAAAAGTTATAGGTTTTATATCCCAAGCTGAAAAATGTATCTCCAGTACACTGGATTATTGCAATGCTCCTTTTGCTGGACTACCAAAACAGCCTATCTCAAGGCTGCAGCTTTTTCAAAAAGCAGAAGCCAGAGTCTTTACACAAACCCATAAATATGAACATATTAACCAAGTTGTAAAATCTCTTTGTTGGCTCCCAGTACAACAGAGAATTGACTTCAAAATCCTACTGCTGGTCTTACAATGCCAGGCACTTATAATGGTTTGGCACCCCAGTATATCCTGCTCACTGATTATACTCCAGCTAGACCCCTCAGGTCATCTGGAATTAATCTTCTGACCGTATCCAGTATAAGATACAGGTCTTCAGAAGGTACCTTTTGTTATTTTAGTCCTACTCTTTGGAATAAACTATAAGATGACCTGAGACCAGCTTCTATGGTTTCCATATTTAAAAAGAAAACTTACAACCTTTCTGTTTTCCCAGGCATATGACTAATGTGTATGTGTATGACTGTGTTTATGTATGTTTGTATGCACGCTGCCATTTGTAAGGTGGACTTGCATAGGATTTATCATGTCTTCCATGAAGTGATACGTCTTTAACTTAGTTACCATTACTATCGAATAATCAGTTATCCTTTCAAATTAATAAATGTGCATTGTTTACAATTTCTACACTGTATTTCTGATCAAGTTGATGTGTCAGCTTTTCTTTCAAAAAGCATGGTCATTTTATGTGCCCTTACCTTCAACTTTTAATTAGAAGTATGTGTACATGTGTGTTTTGTACATATAGGTACTTGTGTGTCTGTGTTTTCAGCAGATGTGATTTTACTTTTGTTGTATATTAATTTGGTATGTGATATTTTTTTGAGGGGGGGTTTCCTTATCCGAGTTGATGGTCTAAGGACAGATGGTGCTGCTGTGGACCAGTTTTGTTAAGCCTACTGTGGCAAGGTACCTTATTTTGTGTTGGTTTGGTCTTACATTATTGGTCAATTTGCGGATGTGGATGTGAAGCAGTTGCCAGTGTGTATGAAAAGTGCTCTATAAATAAAATTGACTTTACAATATTCCAGAGCCATGTCTTATAAAAGCCTGCTTAAAATGAGAACTGAATCTCAGTTGATTGATTAAATTAACTATTGATTGGCTTTCAGCTACATGATTATCAGGAAGTATACAATATGCTCAACCTTTTGGTAAATACTAACATCAACATACCATCAAAAGAAAAAGAGACATGTCATACCCATTGTTTTGAAACAGAGAAAAGAAACAACAAATCTCTATGTAATACATGGGCAATCATACTGTGACTCATACAATCACAATGAACATGGCAGGCAATAGGGCCTCATCATCCCATCACATTTATCTCTTTTACCTCTCTCTACACTCCTATGTCCCTTTTCTCTCCTCTCAATCCTTGTTCCAAGAGTGATGGAGAGCTTCATCTCACTGCCCAAGGACAACCATAAGCCATAAGACTAATGGAAACACACACACAAGCCTGACAGTCGCACAAAAACGCAGACACCTACATCCACGTACACACACCGACACACACAGCCAGCAGACAGGGAGACATCGTCTGACAGTTAGGGTGAACTCAGTCAAATTCGTTTTAGCTAAGCTTCCTGCATACCAAACCCAGAGGCAAGGGTAGGCAGAGGAGAAGGGGACATTACACAATGATAGATAGTACAGGCACTACATAAAACAGCAGCAAACACTCACTCTACCTTTTTTTAACTGGGGCTGTACCCTTGGTGTAATATATGAGGTTTTGTCAAAATGTTCATGTGGGCTACGAATTGTGCCATGTAAGCCCTGTGGTACTGTTGTCATGTCTTTCTTTCCCTTTTTTAAAGTTTACAGTTTCCTTTTCTTGTGACAGCATCCAAAACCCCTAACAAAGAAATTCATTCATATCTTCAAATTGATCTAAGCCAAACCATAGTCTCTCTCATAACTATGTGACTATAAATAAGAGTATTAATTAAGCTTACCAATGCATTAAATCAGTAAATAATTCTATGTTGATCAATAATACTTTAGATTCTATAATTGAATCCTATATTCATAAATAACATAGCTCAGTATTTAAAATTATGGATTAAAGCAACAGGTCATCATTGTAAATTATTGTCAATTGAAGCAGGCAGGTTCTCCAAATTTTAAAAGAACTGTAAGGATAACACGCAAAGTATACTTATGAACTGACATGACCATATGCTACACTGAGGATACTAAAGGATATTGTGGTAAGTAGAGTAATATAATGTCAAGACCTCCTTGGCAAACTGACATCTATTCATTTGCTAATGGAATACCTTGTTAAGCAATATGGCTAAAAAGATAGAAAATTGACCTATGTAATTGCTAATTTTATCTCAAACAACATTATGGCATATTGTTGTTGTTATGCTATAAAGAAAATTTTCAGTAATGACATTTGAAAGTACTAATCTTTAACTACTCCCCTATTAGCACGGGCATCCATCCATCCATCCATCCATCCATTATCTTGAGTCCTTTTCCTGTTAATGTACCTTTATCACAGGTTTAATTATGTTTTCTCAAAATATACACATATTCCAATGTATCTATTGATTATATTATTACTATTCATATTTTACATGAAACCAAGACAGTCTGATTGCATCGTTTTTTTTTCATTGCAATTGTAATATTGTCCTAAAATTAACTACAATTTGACTTTTTTTTCACAAAATCATGCAGCCCTATTTTCTTAGTTTTGCACTAGTCACATATCTCTAGGTAGCTGAAGAATAATGACTCAAATGTTATGTTATGGTATGTTAATATATTTAAGTTTGATTCCTTCTCTTCTTTTACCACAGTCACTGTAGGTGTCATTTATTCTAGTCATGTAGGAAGCCACTTTTAGGAAATGTTCATTTCCAAGTAAATCTATACTTACAGTTTTCATTTTCAGTTTCGGTTTCAAGAGTTTCAGGCCATAGATTCTTGCTAAAAAGTCACTGTTCATGTGTGGCTGACCCCTGGGGTTAAAGGCAATTCTTAAAAACACAAACTTAACTTACATTACGTTGGAACGAGATTCAGTGAAGTAGCAATTAGAAAAGCTAGGTGACCAAAGTGATTAATCTACCCTTGCCTTATGCCATTTTTTTCCTTTTCTTCATGCATCTCTCTCTTTCTCTTTCTTTCTCTCTCTCGATGTGTGTAGTCCCTCATAAATATGTATATATGCACTTTGCATTCCCCATTTCAAGGGGAAATTAATGCCTCGTTGAGGTGAGGTTTGATGATTAAGCTGTGTTAGAAGACTAACCACTGTTGCACGTCTGTCAGTTGGCCAATCCTAGATACAGTATGTCTAATGTTTTGGAATTCCTTTTTACATCAATGAGGGGTCCGAAACATTAAAGACACCTCTTAGAATAATGTACTCCAGTAAGACTGCACCACCCACTATGACCTTTATAATGCACATGTAGTAGAATTATCACATTTCTGATTTAGTTTCAACTTAAAAACTGGAAACTGACTTTGTAAATGTAGAATTCATGGCAGAGCTGTTGTATTGGATGGAATTATATTGTACAAGTGGTCATAATGTTATGCCCGATCGGCGTATACTTGGTTTAACTTCCAACACAGCAGCAAGGAAGTTCAACCTAACTGTTTTGAAAACCATTTAACTGGACAGTCTTTTTTTTACTAACAACGGAGTGCTTTGGGTTTCTGTAAAAGAGAGCAGCATTTTCTAAATAATCTCTTTAGTGTAGTTCAGTTGGCAGGAATGGGATGAGAATGAGGATGTCCAGTGCAGACATAGTACAACAGTTTGGAATTGACTCAATGCTGCAATTAATGGGAGAACTCAGTGTGCTCTCTATCCACAAACACTAATGCAATTTCATACTAAAATTTGTTGCTTGTGGAAAAGTGGAACTTTTCAAGGACCATGATTTTTTTTCTTTAACATTTCTATAAAAGGCCATGTAGTTATACCTAACAATTGCTGGCTCTCTCTATCGCAAGACAGTGGAGGTAGAGTAAAAGAAAACTGAAAGAGTCAACACTCTACCCTGCAAATAGTTTCAGAATTCAAATTCTCCATTAGAGCTCTATTAGTGCTATTACAACTACTGTACAAATCCAAGAAGAAATGCATGAAATGGTTGAGTAAAGAGAAATTACCATCCACCATTAAGTCAGTCAGACCAAAACATCTAAAGAATTTTGAATGTATCCCCAAGTGCAGTCCCCAAAACCATCAAATGCTATGATGAAACTGGCTCTCATCAGGACAGTCCCAGGTTTTTTACTATTACCTTAGGAACAGACAGTTTACAGGACCTCAGATTAGAGCTCACATACTGTAAATGCTTCTCATTGTCATAGAGAGAGACACTATTTCAACATCCATGGTTCAGAGGAAACTGCATGTGTCAGCAGGCCTTCATGCTCCCAGAAGAGATTTGCTTGGGCCAAGATACACAATGAATTACTATTTCTACTTTTAGTAATTTTAGTAGTAATTTACTACTAATTATTATTACTATTACTATTAACAGTGCAAAACTGTCCTTACACTTGATGAGTCAAAAGTTCCGGCCATGTCTCTGTTTGACATAGAGAGGGTGAATGGATGGTTCCCACTGGAAAGCATAGAGGAGGAGGTGTGATGGTGTGGGGTGCTATGCTGGTGACACTGGGGATTTAGTTCAAAATTGAGGACACAGTTATAAAGCATGGCTACCACAGCATTTCGCAGTGACATGTCATCCCATCAGGTTTGCACTTAGTGGCACCATCTTCTGTTTTATAACAGTGACCCCAAACACACCTCGAGGTTATGGAAGAACTATTTATCCAAGCAGGAGAGTGATGAAATGCTGCATCATATATAATAATAGTAACAGATAGATACTTCTTTAATGCCACTGGGGAAATTATTTGTGGACAGGCACAGAAGACAAAAGACACCTTTGAGGTACCAAGGGTCCAGGGTTCAGTGTCTTATCCAGGGACACTTCGACATGTAGCCAGGAATCAGGAATACTGGGAGTCAAACCACCAACCTTGGGGTTTCACTGCCCTTCCAACTGAGCCACTGTGCAAAACTGTCATCAAAGCAAAAAACATATTTTTGGGCTATTTAAGGTGTCTTTGTTGACAACATAATTCTATATTTGTTTTGTCATAATTTTAATGTGTTAATATACGAAGTTGAAAATAACAAAAGGAAAAGAAAAACCACAGCTGATGGAAACTTGTGGCCGAACTTTTGACTGGCAGTGTACAAAATAGTAAAATATGTAACACCGTGCTTTGTTAGACCTACCCCCTGGATCTGATGGGCAACATCCAAGATGGTGCTGAACGCCGGGTTCAGCTCTCAGTCCACCTGCTGCACTAAATATTATTCTACTGTACTGTATGCTACATCCAGCCACATCTGCACAGCCCTTCAGGTATTAACAGTATTTCATATTTGTTCGACCTCATTCACATTGCCACCCCTTCCCGTTCTCTCAGATCTGCCTCCTCCCTGCACCTTGCTGTTCCTTCTGCTCGCCTCACTACCATGGGGAGCAGAGCATTCAGTCGTTCTGCTCCCCGGCTCTGGAATGCTTTACCACCTGACATCCGAAACATTGATTCTCTCCCTCACTTCAAATCTAGACTCAAAACCCACCTGTTCAACACTGCCTATCCTACCTAACCCCAACTCTACTGCTTTCTTTCTCATGTTTTTTTAAACTTTTTGATATAATAATTTTATTTATTTTTGCTTTTACTACTTGTTTATGTAACAGTATCTGTCATTGTTTTATCTTGTTGAAACTGTATTGTAAGGTGACATTGAGTGCCTTGAAAGGCGCCTACAAATAAAATTTATTATTATTATTATTAGTACAGGCGCGTCCATATAGGTCAACTAAGCGATTTCATTTAGCAGCACTTTGCCAGTCAAAATATGGGCCAAAAAAAAGAAGAAGGAATTGCTGATGAATGTGTGAAATGTGCTGCATCTGGGGTGCTCACACATGAGTTGATCTCTAGGCAAGAATCACTGAGTTTTTTACTCCACAGCTCTTCAAAACTGTAGTCTGCAAACTGTTTCAGAATTTGAATTTTAACTTGACTGAAGAAGATGAGTCAAACACGTCTAATGCCTGTCTATAGTGTTGTATGCTTTTGAGGCTGTGAATCCCCTCACTGTATCATAAATCCTACAATTTTGAGATCTGTGATATTGCTTGTCACTTTGTGTTTCTTGATTAGTGTATGTAAGGAGATGTACTGTAGTGAGAATAATACAGTGTATGGTGGTGCGTATGCTTAATGTAACACTGAAAGTCACAAATAAGTTCATTAAATTTCTCAAAATAAAACAGATATGGCAAAATATATACTATAGGTTGACCGATATATTACATGGGATTAAACCCTATTTTCTTTTTACTGGACATATCAGATACATATTGATAACACTAGTCCAAAGAATTTTAAAAGACTGCACTAAATGCTACCTCAATTGTTATTTTTTATTTCGTTTTAATGAATATTTATGCATAATAAATTGATAAAAGTTCATTTAGTTTCTTCATTTTTCTACCTGTGTCTCATCTACTGTAATTATATGTATCATATCGGCCTCTTATCGACCTATCGGCCAGATTGATTTCTTAATATCGGCATGGGCCATTAAAAATCCCATATCGGTCGACCTCTAATATACACTACCAGTCCAAAATGTGGACACACCTTCGAGTAACCATGCTAGAAGATTTTGTTTTCACAC
>OMLM01002974.1:0-38763 GCA_900302695.1 Helostoma temminkii | reverse complement strand
GAGATTACAGTGTGTGTGTGTGTGTGTGTGTGTGTGTGCGTGCGTGTGTGTGTGTGTGTGTGTGTATGACTAACCTGTGTCTGTGTATAAGCCGCACACTCTCAGGGCTCATGTGGCTGTGGGAGGAGAGGATGCCTCTGGGAGAGTTGACCCCCGTGCAGCCTGCAGGGCCAAATCGATCCACTCCAGGAACACCCTGCTGGGACCCAACAACATACTGCTCTGAATTATTGTATTGCTCACACAACCATTAAAACACATGCACATTCAATATAGCTCATCCTTTACACACAGGTGAATGCATAGAAGTGCACATCACAAATGATTTACTGCAAAATCTCACGTACATCAGCAAAAATAAAAATAAGAATATGAAAAGCAGAGCCACACGTGGAAGTACTCACATGATGTAAACCTGTCCTCATCATGTGGAACTGGTCTACAAGCTTTTTGTGAAGGGGACGCATCTCTGGATGCACAAGCTTCTCATGAACAGCCAGCCCCACTCCAAGAATGTGTACCTGAGACAAGATAATGAGGAGAACAAGAACCAGAAAGGATGTTTATTACTTTATCATGTAAGTTTGTTAAACCAGTTGTCTCCCATATGATGAACATCAAAGTCAAATCTGACCTGCTCCTGCATCAGATGCTTGAGGTGTGTGATCCTCTCTGTATCCTCAGGGTGACTGCTGATGTAGTCCTTATCAAAAAAGGCCTAGTATAGAAAATAATAAGGTAAAGATCTCTCACAACACACATTCATAAACTCTGCAGTCTTCTCTCCCTCCTACAGCAGTACCTCCTGATATCTAGCGATGCCTCCGTTCACAGCAGCATCGATGACTCCATTGAGGCACATGCTGAGCGGGTTTATGTTGCCATGATGCTGCCTGTGTTGGTACTGGCTGATCAGAGTCCGCAGCTCCTGGGTCTTATTCTCCACCACATAAATGGCATTCTCCAGAGGGCTCACCTCCACCTGCAAATAAATACAAACATTTGACCTTAAGATACATTAAAAGGGAAGATGTCTGTGTACAAACACTTTACATTGATCAAAGTTACAAAGTTTAATTCACATCTGTTGTAAGAAAGCTTAAGGAAACTGTCTGGCATCATATGTGAAATATAAGAATGAATGTTTGAGCTCCTCACCACTTCTCGCCTTTCCACCTCTGCCCAGCGGGAGATCCCGGGCAGAGGACGGGAGAGTATCAGGGTTGTTCTCTCAATCCACAGACTCTGTTGAACAAGTAGACAGAGAACAGAAGTTATGTAGCTTCCTATCAACCACATTTGTTAATAGAGTGAAGGTTTGCAAAGAACAGAATGTGTGAAATACCTCAAAACAGTGTTGTAGCCTAGCATGTATGTAGGTCAGTTCAGTAAAGAGTAAAAGAACTGGTGTAATTTAGGTTACTGTGTCAGTTGAAACTACAGTGTCATGTCTGGCACAGGTCTCTAAAGCCCTGCAGGTCGTACTCGGATAAAGGGATGTGCATGCTTAATGTGTAAGGGCTGAAATGTTTAATCTATCAGTGTACAACAGAGGTTTACTGTAATTGCTGTCATAATTAATTAATTATTCTCTTGTTAAATGTCCTAATTTTCTGTTTTATATGATTGTACATTGAACTACTGAATTATATCATTAGGTTCTGGACTCCCGGCCGAACAAATATAATTGATAAGAAGACATTTCAGTGGGCCGTGTTAAATTAAGTCATCTCAAAATAATTGATGGATCCATGAATAATAAATGAAATTAAATAGATTGTAGATATACAGCACAGCACTTATATATATTATATTATACATAATTTCTTGATATTGTCTGGGAAATTTAATTCAATTTATTCACTATTTATAAGGTTGTGTTATTATTAAGAAAATATCTAATCTACTTGAGTCTCCTTCCTTTTTCCTAATGCCATTTCTTTACATTGCATCATTTTGCAGAGCTAATGACTAATGCACCTGCAGGTCACAACTGCATTACAAGTTACAACTAAAGCTGAAGTATTAGAACGCAGAAGGTTTTATTTTGAAAGGGTATGTCTATGTTTAGGGAGGTTTCTATGTGTCACATATGACAAACAGGCAAAAGCAGCAGTCTGTCATTATGTTATGTGAATAAGAGTTATTCATTGGTTCATATTAAATGGTTTATTACCTGATTGTCTGTGTGTCTGTGTGTATCTTTGTATGCATTTGAAGCAGTTCAATCTGCCACTTTCTATCAGCTCTGTGCACCTTGTTATCTGTCTGTACATGTGTTTGTGTGTTTGTGTGTGTGGGTTCAGATCACCCCTGATAACCAGAATTGAGCTACACTCTTCCATTAGCTTCCCCTAGCTGAAGGTAAGATCCCATGTACTGACATGGTCATGCATTTACATAAAAACTTTGGAAAACAAAAGTAGGAACTATTACGGAAGTCCCCGGCAAGACCGGGTAATTTAGCTAGTGCTCAATACGCTGACTGGCGAACAGATTTCCAAGCCAAAAATTACAGCAAGCAAAACTTGTTTCTGTGTCCATATAGACACCTGACTATTGTTTTAAAACACAACTTGAAACACTGTGAACCTCTTCTTTAAGGTTTATTAAATCCAAGCTATTAGGGGTTTTGAAGGCATTACTGCTCCACTGTGGCCACCGGGGAGCGTTACACCGGCTTACATCACCTGAAACCTCTGACTTGTTTTATCTAGAAAAATCATTGCATGAATAATCTGCAGTTTCCACAGAGTTTGATCCATTTCAGGTCTTTGGGTAATCCAGTATTTTTGTGAAAAACTGTGAGGCAGAAATGGTCTGAGAGTGGCACTGCTGCATCACCGTACCCTGAATTCATTCTCTCGGTCCTTGGGCCCCTTGTGAAAAGGTCTGTCATAGTGGAAACGGCTGACATTGTTTATGCGATAGAAGCTCTTGATCCTCTCAGGCACGCGCTCCAGCTGAGGCACATCGGAGATGTCTGACACTGGAGTAACCGCATAGATCTGCAAATCTAGAAGCACAATGTCAAGGAATAGACAGAAAGACAGGCAGAGGATGAACATGAAATGCTTATAGAGGACGTTTCTACTCTGACTGTGAAACTCAACATTAAGTTTGATCCATAATGACCTACATAAATACAGTTCAATCCATAATGATTAATCTAGTAAGCTGTGAAATTTCAAAAGTAAATGAGTCATCCACGTTGTTTTCCGTATAAAGCAATAAAGACAAGTATTGCTGTTTCCTGCTTCTTATATTTGAGAGTTTAAATATGAATCTCTTACTTGAAAGCAAGTCATCGTTCTTGGCTGACTAAAATGCTTAAAATGCTTTCAGCTGTTGTAAAACTCTAAGGATACACTGAGCGTCACTCTGCAGGATGGTGTCATCAGGTTGGTTGGGATGCTGCATGGCAATGGCTTGTGGGAATTCCCCCAACATCCTTTGCTGGAAGTCCTCAAGCCGTTCGTAGTCATAACCACGACAGACAAACTCCTTGTTCTGCAGAGGAAGGCACATAACATCTGGATTTGTACAAGACCGGCGTGTATATTTACAAGCAGCCCACTTAAAAAGTTGAGGGCCCCATATGCTAAACTGCATCATGATATTAGAAACTGGTTTAGATTTACTGCTCACATCCATCAGTTTCCTATTCAGGCTTTCTGTCCTTAACAAGGCACAGGTGACACTGTCTCCTGCTAAAGTATGGAGAAGCTGTGTAGATGTCCACATCAGCAAAATCATAACTGTGTCAGGACAAACCAGATGAACTAGATTTAGAAAGTCTTACCCTGAGGAAGAAAGGAAACTTCCTGCCATAGAAGCCCATTCGGAAAAATTCAGGTTCAATCCTCTGCTGTTCAATGATGTTGTCATAGTAAGCTGCCTCCATTTTCTGTCACAGAATGATAAACATGCAGCAGAGTCACAATAAATTGTGATTTAATCACACACACATCAG
Organism: Helostoma temminkii; assembly: GCA_900302695.1. NCBI lineage: Eukaryota > Metazoa > Chordata > Actinopteri > Anabantiformes > Helostomatidae > Helostoma > Helostoma temminkii. Next base: position 34,790 of record OMLM01002974.1, on the reverse strand, counting down.
TACATCCTCTCCATTTCCTGATGAGTGTGGGTGTGCACAGGTAATTAGGACATAGTTTCTGATGCTATATGTGCTTCACATCACATAACAGAGGTGATAATAATAGAGGGTACAGAAAACTTCACCTTCCAGCATAGCAGAGGATGCTTGTTTGGTAACAACAGCAGAAAGAGGACGTATGCAAGACTTTACTTACCCGTATCCAGCTGAGGCTCTGATAATCATATAAGGTCTCGTACTGGAAAGCCAGCTCCCGGCAGAGAGAGATTCCATATTCCCAGCACTGTGAAGAGAAATACATAAATGAGAGTAATAAATGAATGGAAGAAATCATTATAACTTAATTTGTCAATTACAATCAAGCAGAAATCGATAATTAATGTGATAATCTCTACCAAGCGATGCAAAGACCAAAGTGTAGGAGAAAGGATCTGATCCAAACCATACAAGTTCATCTGTAAAGCTTGATGGAGGGTATGGTTTTGGCTTGGATGGCTGTTTCTGGAACAGGCCCACTAAGCTTTTTTAACGCACTAATTAAGAGGTGTACAGACAGATTATGTCTGCAAATATACAGAGAAATGCATCAAAAGTAGTTGAGGAGCTTCATCGTGCAGCAAGACATATGATATGGTCATATGATCCAAAGTTGCCATCTTCTGTGTTGTTTAACATATCAAGGTGTGTATAGCATCAACTAAAAGCTGAAATTCTGAATTCATCCATTGTTCGATCTTAGACCCAAATGAGTGCAGCAAAAACAAACAACTTAACATTGTTATTCCAACACTTTCTGAGAGCACTGTGTATATAAATGTTTTCGAAATTCAGTTTACATATGATGAATTCAGTGGGCTCAACAACCTGCAAGCTCCTCTCTAAGTATGTTTTCTAGTTTGTCCTGGTTGAACTTTAATATCCAGAGCAGCTGGAATCAGAATGGCTGCTTATATTTGTAATAGAAGAGTAGCAATAAAAACAAGAGATGACAAATAGTTAATGAAGGAGGCCACTTTTATTTCTTTCTCTGCTTCTCCCAGAGTCCACAGGGCATTGTCCTCTCCAAAGCACACAGACCAGTCACCTAACTTAATTTTGAGGATGAATACCAGCCAGGGAGGAGTGATTCTGGGAACAAAATCAAATTTGAGCAGACATCCAAACCTCGCAGTGTGGAACTCTGGTGTAGGCAAAGGCTACATGTCAGTATTTATATTGTGATATTCAGTGTTTGCCTTAGTACAGAAAACTCTTTCATGACATAGAACAACTGCCAAAATACTGTCAGCATGATGAGTTTGCTTTGCTCAGTTCTGGTTGTGCTTTCAACACTACTGAAAGGATGTTGCTTCAGTTATAAATAAAAGTAGCAAGATTTAAAAATGCAATCTACTAATCTCTAATCTATTTAATCTACTTATTCCCTTTTCGCAGAACATTATATTTCTGCTTCATTACATTTTTATGTATTATTATAGATATGGATATAGATTTTTATGGCTAATGAACAATAGAGCCAACTCTACAATGTAAAACATTAAAGCACCAAGTGTCTTACATAAGTGCAGTACATTTACATTTTATAGTAATCTTTCTCTGTAGTTTACTACTGTAGTAATACTTACTACTGAGTACTAAGTACTGAATGAAGAAAAATATATCATAACACAGCAAAACAAAACACTGCAAGATTGCAAAGATGTCTGGATCAATAAAATAAAAATTATTGAAACTTATACATGTTTTGTAAATAATACTACAGTATTCTGTCTTTCTCTCTCTCTCTCTCTCTCTCTCTCTCTATGTGTGTGTTAATGAGGGTAAAATTTAATTATGCTTTGGAACAGCTGCACTGCCGATGAGAACCAAAGCTACTAATACTGTTCCAACACTATTAAGTGAACTTGGTCTTGTCTTTATGTTACTATGTGAGATTCAGCAGTGGGGGCTGGACAGGTCAGAAGTTTAATATCACGCTGAAAAAAAAACACACTTGCCTTGCCCTTGTTGAAGTAGTGGAGGATTTTACGACTCAGGTTCTCCTTGCGTTGCCACTCGCTCTGACACGGGTAGTGGAGAAAATCCCTCAGGGGCCGGTCCTCCCACTGCAGCAGCTCCCAGTATAGCAGCAGAGTGAACGCTGCCTCTGTTGCGGAGGTGACGCAGGTCAAAGGTCATCAGAATAAAAGCGTATCATGGTGATTATTTGCTATATTGTAAAGCTACACTACAGATGTTGCACAGTTTGCACAATCTGGCTGCAATGATGAACAGTTGATGTTACAGACATTTTGAACAGATGGCATATGGAACAAAATTCAGTCAGTGACACAAAGCGCAAGTTGCCCAAAGCACACAGACTGTGTTTTGGCATATTAGTGGCCGAAAGTGCAGATAGCACCTACCCAGTTGAAAAATAAACTCTCACTACTACAGATGTTTTCAGCTGTTTTGGCACAAATTTCCAATAAAATGTTAATATAAGCGTTATTATCTCTTCTCATTTTGTCACAACATATTAGTTTTAGTAATGTATCACATGGTCCAGACAGACAGCCACTCATCCAGAAAATAAAAGGATGTAAAATACAGGGTATTCTTTCCTCATTATGTGTGAACATGCACATCTATGCAGCAATAAATGGTTCCAGCAGAAACAGTTTCAGTTTTTCTTGAACGCAAGTGTGAAATACTGAAAACAGTAATTGAACAATGATAAATAATAATGTCAAGTTACTAAATAAATTAAATACCTATAACTATTAAGGCTCTGCAAGCTCACAAACTGTATATTTTTCAGTTTCTCTTAATTAACCTTAACTCAGGTTGAAGGTAGCGTAAGTGGAGCTATGATGGGAAGTATATGAGGTCACCAGAGGCAAACCTTACCATTAGGCAAAGGCTAGCATAAAAATAAAAAGATGACCAGGTCCTGGCTTTTTTTTATATAAATAAGGAGTGAAGAAGGTGAAGGTGAATGAATACAGAGGGCCCTATGCCTGTGTTCACCTTGGGCTATGTCATGACTAAAACTCCCACTCCAGGTGACTATTAAAGGTCATAAACGTTATCTTAAGGTCTCTGAAAGAAGCGACAAAATTAACTGAAGCATGAAGGGAATGTCAATCAAATATAGGTTGAACACACTCAAACAGTGCTGGGGGTGCTGTCAGAGCAGATTTCACCTGGAAAAAATGATTACATTGCTGCATGACAAACAGCAGGCAGCATGAAGCATCAATGTAAACATAAACTGCAGGGCTATCTGGGAATCAACTGCATTGTAAAAATTGTCAATCATGCCTCTGGTTATTACACTTTACTGTGATTAACTCTGTACTGACAAAAACCTCTGTCACTGGCCTTGTACTCACTACACACTAGCAGCTTCCCTTCTTCTTTGCTGCTTGTAGTATTTTGCTGTGCAGCCATAAATTTTCTAAAGTGGGCTGTCAATTCCACCTTCTCAAAAATTGCTGAAGGCTGGAGGTCTTCTTGATTTTTCATGCCAAAGTTCAAACACACTGTATTCAACATCTGCACGAAGTGCTTCTATTGGTAAAACCAAATGAAAAGATGGAGCTGTCACACAAAGTGCAACAGGGCTTAAGAGGTGAAGAAAAAGCCTGTATCACCCCACCAGAGTGTAGCTAGAGCCTTTGTGAGACTGCAAACCAAACAGAAACACACCTTTGCCATAAAGTACATAAAATAACTATATAAAATCACAAAAAGGACCCAATATTTCTGTTACCTGTAAAGTCCTCTGCTTGGAGATGGAGGTCACACAGCTTGTGGATATAACGGATGTACATGTCCTCTTTGTTAACCTCTGATTTATAGAAGTTCTGGCATTAAATCAAAAAGAAAACAAAGTGTTAAAGCATTTTTCCATGTGTAGAAAATTCATAAAATTGTTTCTAAAATCTAGACTAAAACACTAATTTCTCACCATAAGGTTGACAGAACCACCAATTTTCTTGTTCTCCATTTCATCACCTTTCATGCAGTCCCTAAACATAAATAATGTTAAGTTCTCCGCAACTACATGAACATAAACAAATAATGTTAACATGTGCAAATTAATCTCAGTATACCTATAATCCAGTAATCGCTCAACAAGTCTTGTGACTGACGTGACAAATGAGATTCCCGTCTCTCTCCAGGTCTCCTGCTCAATCTTCTCTAGCAGGCTGCACAGAAAATACAGATGTTTTTACTAAAGAGCAGAACCATAAGAAGTATACAGATATGAATCAAAATGTCTCTCACAGCTTGTGCTGTGCACGTATTACACTTCACCTTGGATAAGGACCAAACAGCTGGGTCCTGGGGTGCAAGAAACGTGTGACATAGAGAAGTATGTTAGAAGGAGACTCTACAAGAGCAGCTTTATGCTGAATATCATTTCAAAGGTTCACTACACATAGGTTTGATGCTTACAAAAGGCTGAAGAGCTCTCTGTGATTATCATCTCCTTTCCCATCTGACACCATGCTGTCCAGCTTATCCATCAGCTCTGCTTCCACCTACACACACATTCAGCCAAAAGATGTGGCTGTTCATTTATCACAACAACTGTCACGGCACAGAATGTCTGTTTAATAACACAAGAATATTATAATAACCTGTTTGAAGTTGCCATTTTTTCTCTGCTCCCAATCCATCATGTCATGGAAAATAGGGATCATAATATTTCGAACCTCTGTTTGAGGGACCAGGGTGACTCCCAGGAAGGGTCCAATCATTCCTGGGATGAAGTGGGGCTTGTTGTCACCTGGAATAAAGCAAGATATGCACAATTATCTCATATACAGTAAAGATCTATCTAAGATCTGCGATACAGTATGTCTGTGAGAAAGTGGTGGTGCGGACTTGAGGTGTCTGTGTGTGTATATTGAAGATGACGACGCACCTAATTTTTGCCACATGCTGAAGAGCTCGTATGCCATCATCACTCTCATATCTCCGTGCCTACAAAAAAAGAGTGGGTAAGTGTAGAGAGCTGGACACATCATCAACCTAAACTCAATGAATAGATGGTATTTACTAACTTGTCGAGGACTTTCTTTCTCTTAGCTGGGCCGAGTGACTCCAATTGGAGACTGGGCTGGTTGATGTAAAGCACAGTGAGGCTGAAAAAGGAGTTCCACACCTGACACACAAACAGAAACAAACAATTAATACACCGAACAAATAATAATTATACAAATTAAACAATAAAAAAAAAAAACAATACGGTCACTTTACGGTGTACTGGGTTTCCAAACTACTAGTTGTGTTCTGTTCAGACACGCACCTTAAAATCAAAATCTGCCTCTGAGAAGTTCTTGTGCAGCGCCGGAGATAGAAACTGTGTTGTCACTACGATGATACTACAGGAAGCAAACATAACACTGTCAGCTTACAAAGGAGGTAGCTGCCAAAAATAGATTAAAAACTTTGCAACACAAGTGTCACCTTCAAAACAGGATTATCTGAAGAGAGACTGATCTAATGGTTGGCTGTATTCCCTCACCATATATGAGACAAAGACTGCACGACAGAAATGGAAAAGCAGACTCACTGACTAGTTAGAAGCCTCATGACACTCCAGTCTCGGGGGAAGATAGTCAGTTTCATTAGATTGCGAAATACGCAAAAGATCTTTAACAAGAACTCCTGCAGAGAAAGAAAATGTCTAAATATGTAATAAGCAGGCCACAGAAAAATGCCATAATCTTGCTTAGCTCTGTGACTTAGACAGTTTCCCACCTTCAGCTCCTCCTTGCTATGAAAATTGTTTAGCAGATGATGAAAGTGGATTTCTGTCATCTGTTGGAGCAGAGAGAGCAGACAGGAAACATACTCCCCCTGCACAAAAATAACAGACAATGGAAACATATTTTTAGGAAGGTTAATCAACTGAAAATCCATTCTTTTTTATTGCACATCAAAGAGACACATTAAATGGAAAGATACCGTTATCTCAGCAGTGCACTGGGGACAGCGCTGTCCTCTAGATGTCTCCACAGAGTGAGACTTGCTCATGATGGACAGCAGAGTCTGCAGCAGTACATCCAGAAGGCTCTCCACCATCATCTCCACCTCCTCCTGAACAGAAGACTCCTGAGATACAGAGAACAAGTAGAAGGAAACAGAGAAATGCCAAGTCAACAACAAAGCTACAGCTGCATTACCAAATTCAAACATATATATATATATATATATAAGTAAATTATTTATTATATTATATTTTCCTGCTCAAATGGTTTCAGTCATGTATGTTTTGTGTGCATGTAGTACAATGTACAAGCATTGTACCATAGAGCTGGTCTTAATTATGGAAAAGATGCTGCCAAGGATCCCAGAACAGATTAGCAGCTCCCTCTGCTGGCGCAGATGCAGGTGGATGTGATGCAGAACCACTGGCAGCAAAATACTTCGAGACTCTGAGGGAAGAGTGAAAGAAATCATAAAGAGGAGACAGCGTGAGAATAAAACCGAGAAGAACACACTTGTAAAACATTCACATTTATCTTACCAGGGAAGAAAAAGAGGCGACTCTCCACTGTACGAGCAATGGACTGCAGTTTAACTACATCCATAGATTGGCCAATGTCCACTGTGCTTGGCATGCTCCCTAGGGTGCCCCTAACATATTCGGCTACCTCCTGGACAGTGAACATCTGCAGCAGCTCATCAAAGATATCTGGGAAACTGTTCAACAGTGTTGCCTGAGGGAAGGAACCAAAGAACACAGAGAAAGATTTTGTACATATGGAATAAATATAAATGGGTAGTAATCCCCAAAAAGAAACACAACCAAAGTCATAATGTAAAACATTTTTGTACAGCCATAATATCAGTTTCTATACTCAGTCGAAAATAGCAAAATCTAATTCACTCACTGCACATCAGTAACTTAAGCAAACATCCAGTTTGAGCAGGCTATTTGGCGCACAGCCTCTGCTGCACTGTGGAACCAACACAGGGCGGAGGCGCTGAAACTGAGATGGACAACAGCCCCGGAGCATGATCACAGAGAGGCATGCAGCTGATCACACCCCTAAACTGTCCAAGAGCAAGCCAAGGATAGGGCAACAGTGGGGCGAAGTACTGACACATCAATCACAGAATGTACAGAATGAGAAGTGAAACAAGTAACAAAAATGAAATGAGAAAAAAATTACAAATAGAAATTAATCAGTGAACATGAATACAAACTAATATGACAAATGAAAATAAAACATTCATAACCAAAGATAAAATATGATTGACTGAGTGAAAACGTCATTAATGCTATGTCATTGTCACCTGTGTGAACACCAGGTTCTCTGAGCTGCGGCTGTCCAGGCTCAGGACAAAGCGTATAGACTGGAAGAGCTCTTGGATGCTCGCTCTGAACTGATCCTCCTCCATCCCGCAGGTGGCTCGTGAGTACAGGATACGAGACTGGACAATGAACTTGAACAGGTACTCCAGAGCCTGAAAGAGTTGTTGGCAGAATGCAGAAGAAGACATGCAGTCAGCTGAGGTACTGGTCAGACGGTATTATCAGCTTCCTAACAAAGAATAAGCACTGAGAAGTGAAAGAGTTTGTCAATGAAAATCAATACATAAAAGAAATGTTTCCAATTTTCAGGTCTCATAACACAATATCTCTACACATGACCTCATTATCAATGAAATTCAAAGACCACATGGAAATGTCGCACTCTGCGCAAATCAAAATCTACACACATTTTTGATAACTTTCTTTCATTAGCTTCTCTCTTAGCAGATATTTTAAAACCTGAGCCCTCATATGGTGTGAAATTACTCCTTATCTGCCCTTCTAATTGACCATTTCCTCACGTCGTTTGTATTAATCCCAGGAGGAAGAGCATGGGCAGACTTGTTTTACTATGCCACTGTGAAAGTGAGCCACAAGGAAGCGTGTTTGGTACTCTACCCTCATTGCTTCCTGAATGTGGTCTTGTCGCACAACCTCAGCCGAGCGGTCCATGTACCACTTCAGACATCGAATCAGCTCTCTGCAAAAATTATGAGAGTCATTATCACATTTAACCATGTATTTGAATTCTGATTATTATGTACAATGGAAAGAACTGAGTAGTGTTGTACTTGTATGCCAAAGCTCCAGCAAAGTGGTTTTGAATGTAGGAGTCCATGACAGGTCTGAAGTGGTAGAAACGGCTGTCCCTGAGCAGGTTGATGATGAACACCTGAACACATATGTATGCAAACATGTCATGCCTTCATTCTCTGCTGAAATTAAAAATACATAAATACATTTTTTGAGTACAGTTACAGTGCCTCCTTAAATTTCCTACCAGTGACTGGAAAACAAGCGGTCCGTATTTATCAGTGTTGTCATCTAAAAGACAGAAGAGCGTATCCAGGACATCTCGCAAGAACTGTGAGCAAAAAACAAACAACCCTTAGCACAACCATTAAGGGCTTTGATGCTAACTAAAATAGAAACAAAGGGTAGTCTTTTTTTGAAAAAACATGATAATAAAACCTTTTCTAATTCTGAAATGATGTGACAGTGTTAGTTGTTACACAGTAGAAGACGCGAATACTAACGTCAATATGTATACATATATGTGTGTGTGTTTAAAATCATGTAAACAAGTGGTACAAGCTCAACACTAAATGTGATCAATCAATATATAAGAATGATTTTATATGACATATGATCAATAAAACCACACTTAAAGTTTTAGCATGAAAATGTAAAATATCTGTTCATGATTACTGTGATATTTTGTGTAGTGTGTAGCTCACAACAACGTGTTTGCATCCTTCTCATGATTCAATACATAATCTGAAGACAGTGACCTTGACAATCTCTTCTCCACTGATCTGACGCAGTCGACCCAGGATGTCCAACACTCTGTCTGGATGGGCCTTCCAATTCAGCAGAGCCAGAAGGTCCACTGTAAACAGAAGTACATCAAGCTGAGTATCATTTGACTGAATAAAAAAATAGCAAGCAGGAAAATACAAAGAAAGGTAAAGTGTTAGATCACCATTTTGTGTAAGTTTGGTGGAGCAAAGTATCGTGGAGACCCAGAAGGTCTCTTTAGGACTTCTCTGGAAGGGCAGGTTGGTCGGCAGGTTGGGGCAGCTGTTGAAGTCCTCTTTACAGCAGGGCAGGCTCAGGTACAGTCCTTGGTTACTAAATGTGGCATTCTCATCACACTAGAGACACAAGAGAGTTAGAAAATTAGGAACAATATGGATACTATTGTGAAGTGACAACATTATACATAGTCAGAGGCCCATAACTTGAGGTGAACGTGTCTTTACATACTGGCTGGTAGTGAAACAGCCAGGTTTCAGTCTGGCCAATAAGCTTTGTTTTTGAGAGTTTTTTCTAAGATAAGATAAGAAAACCTAAATGGTATACACCGTGATGTCAAGCTGATGGAGTCCATGACTGGCTATTCATTTTGAGCTCCTACAGACACAGCGTCCCACCTTCTCAGGTTAGCTGCCAGAGCTGCAAGAATATCAACCTCCACAGGAATACTCGAAGCGGCACCACTCACCACACACAGTGGCACTAACATTAGCCAGCAGCACTAGCATTAGCCACTCCGGACATACACCATCCTCTGCACAGACACCTAAACCACCATCAGTCCAGCCGCCATGGCACTGCTGACAATAGCTTCAACACCAGCATTAGCTGCACCGGAGAACCACCACCAGCTGCAACACTAACACTAGCAGCTGTACTAGCTTTAACCACACTGGAGAACCACTAGCAGCTACACCACTAACGCTAGCCATTGCACTAGCATTAGCCGCTCTGGAAATACATCACTCCAGCAGTGCGTAGTGCTAGGCAGCAGCAGTAGCAATAGCTTTCTCCTATTTTTTTACCTGAAAATTATATAATCTTGTATCAAAGGAAGGCCAGAATAAATTATAAATCCTAAATTAGTATAATATGGCCACTTTGACATTTTGATACAGTTTGAAGTGAAGCAATGCATCATCGCCGGATAGAAAGCTGGGACTCCAGCAAAATAATGGTCTGATTATAACTGCAGTGTGTTGCTCTCTGCCACTAATGAATGAAATGAGTAGGTGTTCGCTCCACTAGCAGTTACTTTGCTTCACACATGGTAACTGTCATGTTCACCAGGCTGGCTTCCTGTTTTCTTTCCATATATGGTCATATTCCACACTCTGCTCTCCTTGGTTCACCTGACTCACCCAACCAGCCTGATCAGTAACGTATCAAGTGTTTCTCTCCCTACTTAAGTAGGTCTGCAGATGTCTGTCTTCTGCCAGATTGTCGGCTCTGTTTACCATTTGCTACTTTCCATCCATCTCTGAACCTGACGTACTTGCCTGTGCTCGACCCACTACTGCTCTAGACCCCGATCTCTGCTCTGATCTGAAATCAGACCAAACCTAATTAATCTATTATTGGAACTGACTCTAAGTTCTGAACTAGATCTTTTGTTTATCGAACCTGACCCTGTTCTTCTGTTCATCGGATCCTGACTTCCTGTTTGCTCTGATACCTGATGTTATCTTTGATTCTCTGCTCTGTCCTGTGTATTGTTACCTGTGGATTTGGACCCTGGAATCGAAGCTGGGTTTTTGTGCTTTGGACTCTGGATTTGGATTCTTTGATTACTGTGGAGGATTATGCTTGTGTATTGGCCTGTTTGATGATTTTATTATTATTAGAACACTTGGTAATGAGTATAAAATCTTGCATGCCAAGTTGCAGTGATCATTGACCTAACCCTATTGTAAATGAACTAGAGATAATAAGTCTAGAAAAACATAATTTCAATCATATATGATTGATTAATAAGTCTAGAAAAAACATAATTTCAATCATATATGATTGGAATTATGCATACATTATTTGCTGCTCATACCTTGTACACATACAGCTCATGGCTCTCATCTGACAGTGTGGTCCCATCTTCTCTCATCAGAGGAGTGAAGGCAAAACCAAACAGCTTTTTCTCCCCTTTGTCCTTAGCTAAAAGAAAGCACATCATAATCATGCATCATACTGTATAATTACACTGCAAAAAGCATAGCGCACTGAGCATGATTCAACCTGTCTTAATAAACTCATGTACTAAGGGATGACTGCCACTGGGCTGCATAACTGACTCACTGGAACAGTGTCTGAACTCAAAGCGTAGGTGGGACCCTCTGAAGCGATCTATGGGGATGGACAACTTGACCATCTCACTCCAGCGAGGGCCATTGTTGTGGTACAAGACAAAAGAGTGATATTCACTGGTGTTTGGTTCCCCACTGCCCAAAGTGATGCAGTCCTGAGAAAAAAAGGAACATGGAAGATTGTTTTTAGTAACATGTATAGTTGCTCATATGCTACATAATAAATCATGTACTCATGTGTCATACTTTGAGTGTGTCCCCGTCAGCATAAAGTACATAGAGCGTGACTTCAATGTTCTTCTGGACGCTCTTGCCACCCCTTTCAAACTCCCCTCGCTCCAGGGTCAAATACAGGTCATTGCGTGTGTCACCTAGAACAATTACACAGAACACATTTTATTTAAAGGGCAATTCCACCATTTGATGTAGAAACATTACATAAGTGTAATACTAAATCAGAAGAATGCTTTTTTCCTTCAACTCAATTCTCAGCTTGAATTTCCATGTTACGCGAAGCAAGACAAAGATATCTCAGAATTTCCAGACTATAAAACATGTCCCTTATTAATAAGTTATATTGTACAGCACATGTCAGCAGCTGCTCCACAGAGGAACTTGAAGTGGGCAGCATAAATTAAGCTGCTGTGTGGACAAACATGTTCACCACACGTCACTGTTTTTGTCAAAGAGTAATGAATCCACTACGTTGTAATATGCTGTAGCTCATGACTTCCTCAGCACCTTTTGCGAGGTCAGTGTTTAATGGAATAAATATCAGTGGCAACAGTGGAGGAAGATATTGCAGTTATTTATAAAATCAGATTATAGTTATTTATAACCGAGTCATTTCCTTGGGGACAGTTGAGTCACAAGCAGCAAATAAGGGGGTATTTCAGACTAACTGGAAAGAGCTAGAGAAGACGAGAGGATCATACCTTCTCAATAGACAAAAAACAGAGCAGTGTTAACTGATGAAATGTACTGAAATAAACACGCATAGCTCTCCCTTTCTCTGTCTTTGAGTTACCTTTGCTCAGCACCTGAGCTAAATGCTAATCTCACAGAAACTGGAAGAGAAGAACTGAGACTCTCAAAATAAAATGGCGGAAGAAGTATTCCATTAGTTCACCTATGTAAAACTGTCAATGCGATAAAACTTTAGTTTTTTTGTAAAATGCTGAACAATTATTATTATTATTAATTAAATGACAACATATGAGAAGTTCAGGGGGAAACATCTTTTCTGTAAAATCACAGTGACGTGAAATGTCATCATGGCCATAGGCCATAATACATTGCAAGTTTATTGGTATATTGTCTTTAAACACATTCAAAGTGTGACCAAAAGCTCTGCTTTTTAATGCTGTTTCCTGCTGTTTTTCTCCAATCCTTAACTCCGTTATTCTTACCCTATCCCTCTCGTCCTTTATAGGCATCTTCTGTACCCTTATCTGTGACTCTCCCTGCATTTCATTCCTCCAAGCCATCTGGCTTCTGCTCTCCGCCTACTCCCTGAACCTCTCTATGCCCATTATCTATGTCTTTGCCTTCTCACCTGGCAGGATGACATCTGGGAAACCCAGTTTGCGTGTGAGTGCCAGGGCCCTGTTGAACACAGTCTGGTTCTCGCGTCTGATCTGCTCCAGGTCACCCCGCAGCAGTTGCAGGGAAATGATGAGGCCTGGAAGGGAGTGGGTGGTGGGTGTGTATGTGTGTGTGTAAATAGGAGGAAAGGGCAAATGAAGAGGTGTGGATTTGTGGGAGAAAAATAGAATTGAAGGAAGAAACGCAAAGGGACAAAAAAAAGAAGGGAGGGACAGAGGAGTATTTAAGGGACATTAGTCAGAATGTGGGGGAGTAGAAAACAGAAGACAGGACAGTGGATGGAGAGACGTGATCAGAGCCAGAGAGAACAGAGGGAGGGAGGAGAAATGTTGTGCAATTACGTAAAGCAGCAAGGAAAATACGGGTTCCCACAAATCTCGTGACAGATTTTTGTGAGGTGTGAGTCATAGTTTAAACTGTGAGTTGCTCATAAAAAGAAAAGTTAACGATGAATTAGGAAAGTTCAACCACACATTAAGTCTATTTTTCTAATTTCCACACGGCAAAACAGTTTAGTACAAAATACACACAGTGACCTCAAATATCTGGTTTATCAACTTTGATAAAAGTAAAGGGATAAAAGGATATAATGCAGGAAAGGATATCTCATTCACAATTATAAATCCAAATTTACAGCAATGGTCACTCATTTACATTGCTGTCAGCTATACCTTTGTATGACCAGACATATAATAGCTTCCTCAGTATTTCTACTCTCATGATATCTTTAATTTTCCCTCTAGAGATCTAGAAAAACTGTCCCACTATGCACTGTCCTCTTTAAAGCTACTTAGTATCAAGCAAATAGCTACTGTAAAAACTGGTGATAGTGTGATCTGTGGGTTAGCCAGTGTGACACCAGATCACCAGATTTTAAATGTTTTAACGCTTTGAGCACCATAAACCCTTTTCTATTTATGTCGATAGAGCCACAAAATATAACTAAGGTTATATGGTAAATGCATATCTTACTGTTCAATACATACTGTGCAGCATATATCCAACCATATCTATTTGACCCATTGGTTATTGATCAAGACTGTCATCTCCCACCTGCTTACTTACTTTATCTGCTGCTGGATAAAAACATCGGCTACTAACTTTAACTGCTTTTCACTTGTTTACTCTCTAAATTGTCGCCAGTAGGGAAATATCCAATAACAGGAAGACCAACGGAAAGCAGACCTGTAGAGACACTATAGTTACCATAGTTGGTGCTGGGAGCTGAGTACTTGGTGTTGGACTTGCGGATGATGTTCTCATGTATCTGGTACCACTCATTTTCATTGTTACATCTGAAGAGGAAAGACAAAGTGTTAACAACATTCCCATTACTGGGTCCAGATGGGGGAATCAGGATAGTGTGCATGGGGACTACATGAACAGCATGTGTCCCAGAGCCGATTTCCTCCTGGAGAAAAGGTAGCAGCAGGGGGAGGTGCTATCAAGCAGCACATTAGCCCAAATGCACAGCACACTAAGCAAACCTGACAGCCAGCTCTCTACCAGCCTTTTTCATTACTGTGGGCCCATGGGCCCCTGGGAAAGGCACGGGAAATGCACAGACTGGAGCGTTATGGAAGCCGACAGTTTGGAGGCAGCTCAGCACTGAATCACTGCTTGCTTTTTAAAAGGAAGAACTGTTCGTCTCAGCAGAGAAATCCAATAAAAATGACAGCTTTCTATTCTAGAAATCTGTATTTCATACTGAGCTGTATAGCTGTCCAGAAAATACTACGCAAGAAAAATGTCATATTACAACACAGCGAAGTCCAATGGCCTGTGATCCAAAGCAGGCGTTGACACAAGGACTGCAGACTGCAGGCACAAGGAAACATTCAAGCTGTTGAGTGACAAGAGAAAATGCTGAGCTTCGTCCTCTTCGTCCTCAAACTTTGCTCAATTATCTATGTGTCATCTCCCTCAGTCTCTTCCCCTCTCCTTCTCTGCGTCTCCTTCCTTCACTGGGTTGGCTGGTGTACAGGAGTGGCTCTCTGTGGTAAAGCCTAACAGAGGCAGCCAGATTCACAACACGCCAAGTGCCCTATCTCAGGCCTGGGGTGAGCAGCTATTGATTTTTCAGAGGACACTTCATTATCATTCCGGTCAAAACACACCACACATCAACACTAAAGCACTAGGTTGTCATGCACATTTTCCAAAAGTGCAGGATAATAAAAACAAACTGAAGCATATACAGAACATCTTTGTGATTGTGCTCTGTTTCACATTGGAAATATTTCAAGGAATTTATAATCAAGAAGAAGAAATGGAAAAAGAGCTTCACAGGTATACTCACGTATAAACTTTGAGCACAAAGTCCTTCTCTTCTTTGAGGTCTGTTATGGTGTGAAAAACATCGCTCATGGCGAGAACAGCACAACCATATGGCCGCCTGTACTGCACATGAGGAGGGCCTTTCTTTGAATCATTTAGCAGCATTCGACCTGAACACAACAAGGAATAGGAGACATTAAGCCTAACTCTAAGGAAAGCCTGACTATTTAAAATCATGAAGATGTTTCTGCACATTGTACATTTACCAGTTCTTATGACATGTGCAACAATGTAGAGGTCTCTCTTCAAATCTTTACTACTCAGATCCTAAAGAGAAATACATGCAATGCCATATTTTATCATATGTTATATCAAGTATTAAAATGCAGAATAGTTATATTCAGGGTTAGACAGGAGAAAAAATTACCGTGAAGAGGGCACACAGACGATCTACTTTTTCGGGGTTCTTTGGTCCTCCATTTTTGTTCAGTTTCACCATAAACTTTTCACTGCAAAGAAATCCAGTTCACAGTTTCAGAGTGTCAGTCAGTCACAGCACGGACACACATGTCTATGTCCGTCTGCCCTACACAGTAATTTACATACTGTATACTGTATGCATTGTAGGACCTTTCAGGGTTGCGTGCGCTGCGATTCCTCCACCTACCTGATCTGTTTGGCCTCACGGGTGTCATACAGAGAGAAGAAGACGTCTGCATCCTCACTGATGCTATTGTAGGTAAAGCTCTTCAGATTGATGAAGAGATGGTGCGACACAGGGACACGGCAACTGTCACCATGGCGCTGTCTCATGCTGTCACCCTGGGAATGAAGAAGAAAGTGACCACTAATAGGAAGGGTCCTTGCTGCAAGCATGTATATTCAGTATACAACTAAACTTTTGAAATGTTAAATTATTGTAAATTGTATCATGTTATGTTGATACAGTTGAAGTCATGTAATAACAACTCAGTATAACAGGTTCTGATGATGTAAACAAGCAGGTTTGAAAAGACTGTACCTGGTTTGTGCTTTGCTGACCACAGTGCCTGCTGGATACATGCTATAAGAACAGTTCAAATGAAAAATGTCAGATCAGTCAGTTCATTCTTTAATCTTCCCGTATAGCACTGAATGTAATTTACCTTCTATTTACTTCAGACACACACTTTCTGAGAAATGTCTCAGCTGATGCTTCCAATCTGACAAAATTTCACCTACATACGTTTGCAGAGTGGCTATACTACTGTTCCTTCAGAGCTAAAAGAAGCCCACATGAAGCAAAATGTGAGCATGTGGGAGAGAAGAGGACAAAGCCAGTATCGCCCACACACACCTCTGTGCTCAGCAGCCTAAAAGAACTCCTCTACTCTCCTACCTGAAGACGTGCCAAGGCCTTGTGCCCTGCCAAAAACAAGCTCACTTTCATCGATAGTCCGCTTTTTGGCAAGGAAGAGCTGCACTGTTGTTTCTGGACAGAGCATTTGGTGCACAAACATTCTGTGTGCAAAGCTGAGAAACATGGCACGAGGATAATTGGAGGCTGAGGGGCAGTTGGAGAGTGTTTTGATCAGCATATGGAGTTTCAACTACTGACCAGAAAGGATCCCCCTCTAGATAACTGTCTTTAGCAGCATTACATCAGATCTCATAACATCTGTGCTGTAATCACATATTTCTAAAATTAGAACTGCTTCTAAAAGTCGCCTCTCTCTCTCTCTCTCTCTCTCTCTCTCTCTCTCTCTCTCTCTCTCTCTCTCTGTATGGTTTGGAAGTTCCATCATAACAGTCACTACGTTTGAGACATTATTTATTTATATGTCTCTAGTCTGGTTAGTGGTTTAAAGCAACCAAGACCACATTATGTAATTTATTTTAAAAAATAACAATAAAAAATTCATATGTACAGTATGTATTTTTTCATCACCTCACCTGGCCCTGTCACTTTGTATTATGTCTGCACCGCTAGCTAATTCGCCTGAGTCACGCGCAGGCAAGAAAAGAGACCCACTCAATATGGCGGTAGGATAAACATAAAAACAAGTCCCATAACACAACTCCAACAGCTGAATTGTGATCTTTCTAGTGAGTCATCTTCTTATGGACGATTTGGTAATCGGTACATTCACACGTCCCTACATATCCAACAACACATTCTGTGCGATGAAAAAAATGTGCAAAAAATCCTTAAGAACAGCATCACGTGAGTCATGGCTACAGATATAGCTCATGCATGCTGGTGGGATATATTGAAAGACATTTTTATCAAACAACAAATACCCACTTTATTAATTTGTTCTATTTAATAGTTATAGTTCCACCCAACTTACCAGTTTGTATAGCTCTGATACGCTGATCTGATCTGGATCCACCATTTCAAACTCTTTTCTGGGAACAAGGTCTAAACCAAGGTGCCTGGTGAAAGATGGAATAAGGATGGACACAAGTAAATAAGAGTAGTGAAAAAAGAAATAAAAGCATTTAAAAAACACATTAAACTCCAAACTTTAGTGGAAGTTCAACAAATGTTAAGCTCTACTTCATATAAATAATAGTGTTCTTTTTCACTTGAAGTTTTAATAATAATAGCAACAACAATAATAAATAATAAGAATATCTTAAAAAGAATATGCCTGAGATCTAAACTCAAACTGTCAAATGTTCCTTCAAACCATAAAACCTTATGAATTTACTGCAGCACAGTTACTCAACTATTGTACATATATACATAATCTATACAATTATTCCACATCCTTGTGCCTTTTTTGGACCTGGTGTCAATGGTTGGGCCTCTGAGGGCTCTGAGCCCTCTATCTATAAATTTAGCCTTCCTGGAAAAGAAAACATTATTATTATTCATATTATGATCATTTATTTACCTAGTTGTCATTTATTACTAACATTAGGCTCCTACTCTTATTGCAGATTGTATTTTACTTTAAACTGTCTGGCTCCATTTAGGCAGGGTATAATGTATGCAATGTATAATGAGGGTGGCCATTTATAGCTGAAGCCACACTACTAGACTTAGTGACCACCAGCAGTTCTATAGATTCAGATTTAATGGTGAGTAGCTTTAATGTTGCTGCATAAGTGGAAACTGCAATAACTGGCACTTTGCCATCTCTCTTGCCTTCTCTACAGGAAGATGCACTTCTGTTTAATTTTCTTTTTCTTAGCCTACATCCTGGAGGAGCTGTGTAATTCCAGATGAATCAGAGTGGATAAACAGAAGCAAGTAGCTTTACAGTTTGATTCTTCTCAGGGAAAACACCAAAACAGACACAGGTTGTGTAGCCCACTCTAAAAGGTGATGCTGTGTGCTTCATACAATGTGTTATTTAACATTTAGTAAGAGTCGGAGGCTGGAAATATGTCTTTAAATAATACAAGGGACTGAAGAGACATGACTCTTTTACCAAGCATATGCCATTTATTGTGTGTGTGGTGCAGTGCTCATCTTAATGATAATCTTTTCTTATAACTTACAATTTATAAAGCAAATTGTACCATATTGTTACATTGTAAATAAAATAAGTAATATCACATATTTTAGCCCTACAATATTAAACGATGCTCTATCGTTTCATTAAACTGTCAGAAAATAGTCTCATTGATTTATAATGTTAGGACCCACTCATGGAAATAAAGTGTCCAGCTCCAGTACATATTTCCTTCCAGCCTACCATGGCTGGCCTTGGATATCTGTGATATGTTGCTTTAAACTTTATGATACTATATTTCAGAGAAAAATATTGCAAGCTGAACTCTTGTTTAATTAATCTTTTATGAAAGTGAATAAATAACAATTAGCTGTTTTACATGGGAGGGAGCATAGTGTAATATCACACTTTAGCTTTAAGGTACATACAAAGCACTACATGCTTTACTGAACAGTAAAATTCAGTGTTTCATGTCATGTCACATCGAGTGCACAATTTTAGTGTCGTCTTGTGCAATATTCGTTTCAATATCACATAACATGAGTTTATAATAACAGATCCTCAAAAGAGTGGGTATGCCAATAATAAGGTTGTACATCTATGGATATAATACCATGTTGTTACATAACGTATTGTAACCCTTCACTTAAAATCGCTTAGTCGCACATTATCAGTGCTGCTGTGATCTTTTGACCATGAAATCAGATCCCTGCATCTCTCAGATCAATGTGCACATCAGAGCACTGACCTCAACACAGTAAACAAAATACACCGAATTTCAGACTGCTCTTTTGAATGTAATTTACAATAATAATATTAATAATGACTTTATCTGGCATCCACACATGATACATACTGATGATGACTAATCGGGTGATGTATGTATGAATATGTATCTGCTTTTATGTGTAATTGCAAAATGAATATATTAATGTATGAAACTAACGGTCCTTTAACATAAAGCAGAGTGGGAGGCCTCACACCTTTATCTGTGTTATGGATGCCTGTCACAGCTCATTTGGATGGAGTTTGAACTGGCAACTGTCAGAATATGGCTTTAAAATTCCTCCAGGGGGATGTGCATTGACTTTAAGCTGCTTGAGATTCACTCATCTGCTAAATAACCATAAAATTACATCATATGAGACGCTATTATGCACCCACTTGTAGAGCTCTCCAGTGCCAAGGAAGTGCTGTATTCTTCAAACAGTTGAAAAACAAATGTTGAGACAATTTGCTCAGTACAGAAGTTACTCACTCATTGCCCCAGTCAAGCCGTACAGTTATGTGCCGCTTGATCTCACGAGTCTGGTCCTGGGCGAGGTGACCCTGGATGAGCTGCCGACGCAGATCAATGAGCTCATTCATCACATGACGGAGCTTATGGAACAGATCCACCTTGTGTTTCTGTTGACATAGCCAAAAAAAATAGTTTCGTAAGGGCATGATCTCTGTCTACTGCAGCATTTACATGAATAAAATTCCAAAATGTATTGTCTGTAAAAATAAAACAACTATAAAAGAAAAACTATATGCATCTAGAGTGATTGTTTGATTTCACAATATGTGAAATATTTTACATGCAGTTAAAGTATCACTCCTGCTATCTAACAAAATTGTTCCCACTGAGATGCAAGCCCACTGGTTTAGACAATTAAACAAACAGGAAGAAATCTCTTCCAAGTCTGCTTTGACCTCCACACTGTAATGAATTTCATCATAATTTCTCAACGACCAAGGATAACTCTTTTAATTCAAGCATCCTCTGGTCTCCCTAATGGTAGGACAAGCCCACATTACCACCCAGGTTTGTTTACATAAATGCAAGGATTAAGTGCTGCCACAATGTCCATGTAAATTTAATGAGGATAAACACTGCATGTTCTCAAAGGCTTGTAGCTGCTGCAAAACAAAGATTTTTGTCAGGGTTGTTGAGCCCTTTTGGAAATCTATTCTGCAGTAATTATGTACATTATAACAGATACACAGTTATACAGTTATACAATAAGCTGAAATGTATCAAACATCTTGCCAATGCTACAACCTACTATTATGGCTGCAACTGTGGCAACATGGCCCATATCACAAAAGGGGGTGAGCACCAAAAGGAGCACTGTTAAATCAGCGCATCACATTAGTCGAGCTTCAGAGAAAGTTACATCACCACACCAATGCCTCTGGCTCCTTAGTTGCTGAGAGCATGAGCAGTCCTCAGTGAGAGGTTATGTAAAAATGTGCTGCCAGTTCTACAATGTATCCACTCAGCTCCGAACTTAAAACCCTACCAACCATTTCTGCCTGCCCCCTCGACACTTAGCGGGATTAAGGATGCTTTAGGTTTCCAGTAATCACTTTTGTCCCACTGAAGGTGGTGGATCTTAAGATGATTTAGAAACAACGAGAGGCAGGCCAAGATCAATCAATGACTGAATGACACAGCATGAAATTATATACGACAGGTCTGTAGGCCATTATCTGTATCCAACCACGATTTCTGTTCCTATGTAGAGGGTATGTGAAAATGTAGGGTGACAGTCACAATCACATGGTGGGGAAATATCTAAAGGAGCTGTCAGTATATGTTCGGGCTACATCTCAGGGTATTCACTACTCTAGCTGGCAGACCCGGTTAGACCAGGTGTTGAATTACGTACAGGGAAGAAAAGCATAGTGAAAAAGCTTATTCCATTAAACCTCCTTACAAGGATGAAAATGAAACAACAATGGATGCAATTTATGTTTTCAAAAGCTGTTTTTCTCTCCAACTCCCTTGGAAAACTTGCAAAGTTTCACATTCATTGTTTGGTGTTTTGTTTTGATATGAGAGAGATGCACTGTAATATACTACTGACCACATAAAGTTGCTTCCACAAGACACCCCATTCCTGCAGTGTGGAGGTGGTTTCTGTGATAATAGGGTCTTCGAGGGGCACCACAGTCTCACACAGCCTGCAGCAAAAAAAAAAAACAAACAAAACAAAACATGTAGGTGAATGTAAGAATACACAACAACACACACAAAAACAGTGTGTTGGGTAATAGTGATACATTACTTTGTAACATGATACAGTAAAGTGCAAGTGCAAGTTCAGTAAATACATTACAGTTAATTTCACTAGGTTCTGTTATAAATCATCATCATAAAGCTGCATGGATGTACAAGTGGATAATGTTTTTGCTATATAATGTTATTTCATTTAGTTTCAGTCTTTAAACTGAAGAAGAATGTGCAGAATCTAGAATTGAAAAACCCACCTCTGTGGTGCAATATTTTGCTTTTGTGTTTCTGTGTGGGATATGTGAGTTAGTGTTATGTTTTTATGGTTAAGAAAGTAATAATATTAGGTTTTATTCTTCTGTTTGATATTTTGGCTCTTTAAGTTATGTTTAATGAAAACATATCTGCACGCTTATTAAACCGCTGCATTGTCAGAAGATTTCAGTGGATTTGAATGTCTTGAAAGGCCACTTTTTTAGAGTTAAACAAAGAGGGATTAATTTAATGCATGTTGGACAAATCTTTAACTTGCCTAACACACATAAAACAGCATTAAAATGAAAGAGTTAACCAGTCTTTTAATGAGATTTTCTCTGGCTATAGTTAGGATCAGACAAGCAGCTCTCCAGGCAAAACCACCACACACCCTTCTTGTGCAACCACACTGATGAGGAAACCTTAAACTGAAGGTTAGATCTCATGTGACTCTTTGCACTTTGCTTGCTAAGCTCTGGCCTATTCTGCAAATCTGTATCATTGTTTTAGCAACAATGGAAACATATCCGTCCATTACACAATGAGTCAGGGTGATTGTCTGTGGTGGGGATGCTTTGGGAGAAACATGGAGATGCAGTAGATATGTCACCTCATTAACTCCAAGAGACAGCCAAGCAGAATTCCCAAAGTGCAACTCCTGGAGCGAGGAAGTATAATAATGTCAGTTTCTAAGTCTGCACTTTTAATTGTTTGACTACAAACAACAGTCTCCTGCTATATATGTGTAAATCCCCAGGCTATGCTGAGTGACAGGTCACTGCATCCAGATTTAACATCTATGAGTTCAAGCTGATAAACTCATAGATGTAAAATCTATAAGGTCTTTTATTATCATAGTCCATATCATTGTTCAACATGTCTCAGCAAAAGTCCAAATGTGTATGAGAATGAAATTCGCTCCAGGAAGAGGACATACGTGAAGTCACAGTGAGACTTGACTGTCAAGTCTCCAACTATTTGCAGATCCCTGCAGTGCATTTGTAAAGTATCGCTGTTATAATGATTACAGATGCATAATTCAATGTTCGATTGGTATATGTGGCAAAACTGATCTTTTGGTGGACTGGGTATGACATAAACAATTAACATTACAATAGATTAAATATCCATGACTAAAAAGCAAGGTTTGTGAGTTATGTTGTCAGTGAGTGTCAATGCCCAGGCTACGACACTCACAACCTTATGTTCACAGTATAACTAATCTAGACTATACTGTGTCAGTTATGTGTGTTTTGCTCATAAAAAAGCAATATGGTTTTAAAATGATAATTGTTATCACAACAATGGAATAAATTGGTATTGTGAAAATGAAATGAAAAAAGAATCTCATCAAACAGACACAGACGTTTTTGACATCATTCTTTTCCAAAAAGACAGGGCCAACAGTAGCACAGACCCCAGGGTCAGCAGTTTGGGACCTGACTCCTCCTAGCCATATGTCAAAGGGTCCCTGGACAATACACTGAACCCCCAAACTATCTAAAAACCCCAGACACTGAGGTTGCACAAGCCAGTGCACTCTGGGTGACAGTCCAAAGCCTGGCAGAAAAACTGGGAGGGTTGCATCAGGAAGGGCATTCAGCATAAAAACCTATGTGGACCATGATCCACTATGATGAACCCGACTACAGGATAAGTCAAAAGATAAAAAATTCAGTAGTTCACACTATGAAGGGGGAATAACATGGGAATAACATGGAATAAAAAAGTAGGATGAAAACACAAATATATCTCTTATTTTGTGAAACAATTTTTGTGCAATTTACGCATAATTCCTTAACCTAATGTTGGACATTTCCAACACAGCACTGAAAATGTATACTGTACATCTGGGAAGGTATACAAAATGATCTACTACTTCTAATAAGTTATTTCTTATTGTACAGTTGCATGTGTGTGCCATAGTGGGTATATGATTTTAAAAAACACTATCAGATCAGTTGTACCCACTATGATGTTGCACAAATTAAAGTAAAAAAAAAAACTTCATCATATAACTTACCCTCTGTTGGTCACTGTGGATTTCTTCAAGTGGACATAGCTGACTGGAAAAATACCCTGTTGACAGATGAAGGAGCAGCAATGTTAGTGAGTATGACATTGTTACAGTTTTAATTCTGCTGCAACATACAATCAAAATGTACAGCATTATGTTTGTGTTGTTAGTCAGCTTAGTCAGTAATCTGTAATAGTCTTTAATCATTAAAACTGAGATTTTACAATGTTACTGTCAATATATTTTATGTTGGAGGAAATGCAAGATGACATTTCTTTTGTGTGTATTTTGACAGTGCTAACACTTTCTGCTGTGCAAAAGGGGGAACAAGGACGCACACACTACAAAGACGAGAGGCAGAGAAATGTGCAGGAGCTCTATTGTGGTTTGGCTTAGCTGGGAAAGGGCATGAGAGACTGAGTGGTGCCAATTTCCAACCTTGCAGTTCATCTTCCTTTTTCTAATCTGCCAGATGTGAAGAATTGGCCGCAGTGAGCACAACTAATTCTCTCAGCACTGAGAGAGTATGGGGGCGAATGAATGTGGGCAGCGGAGTATATAACAAAATGGAGGGGTGTTAGTAAGAACTGTAAATAGCTGATGAGAGTAGAGAAGGACAGCATGTAGCCACTAACACCTACATTTACCAGGGCTGGACAGCTTTTGTGCTTTCTTTAAAACATACCAGCAAACTCACATAATACTTCAGCTTAGTTCTTATGTTTCTATTAAAATATCTGCGTGTTTCTGATGATACCACTGTTTGTACTGGCTGTATGCAGACTCTAAAACTCCGTTCACGTCGAACAATGATATTCCACACTGATCTGCTACAGGTTATCAAAGAGTCATCTGTCATAAACATACACCAGCATAATGCTTGGTACTGATTTCTGTCAGCAGTGATGGTGTAGTGTTGTTTGGCTTTCTGCACCAATAGCCTCCTCTCACTGTGTATTGTGCTGAGGGTTTATCATGATATATAAAAAAATTAACATCTGAAACCTGAAGATTTAAATTCAATCATTTTATCCTACTTCCATCTCAATTTTGTTGATCAAATATAATTTGATCGTAAAGTTTTGCTGCACCTACAATGCAAGAGTTACCAAACAAAAAAAACAGGGCTACAGATTTGAACTGAACTGAGATTTTATTAAAAATAAAGGTAAAAAAAAGATAGACATTGAGCATTACTAACTGCACCATCTGCTGGCTTCAAAGAAAACAAAAATTAGATTTTTTGCAAATTCTTCACAGCAGAAAAACAATGCCTGCCCCCTTGACAAGTACAATGCAGCAGAAATGCTGCATTGTACTTGATTAGACTACCACTTTGTGATCATATAGTCTGCCTCTGTCATCATTTGTAAAGTGCCAAGACCTTATGCCAAAGTGTGGACCATACAATTGATGCACAGATAGGAAATTGAGCTTTTCTTGTCACATATGTTTAATGTATATCATTTTTAACTAGATGATGTAGAGGTTGCTGATCGCTTACACGCTGCTGACCAATGAGAAGCTATTTCAAGATTGCATCTAAAAGTGCAAAAAAACAAGTAAAGGCTGGTAAAAAGGATTTTTTTTTTAGAAAGTTAAGATAGGCAAGAAGTTGTTAAAGTGAAAACAATGATAAGAAGGAAAAGTTGAGAAACAGAAAAGGCTGACATCCTCAAAAAGTTAAGAGTGAAAAGTTGGAAACAGAAATAGAACAATTTAAGAAGTAAATATTAGAACAAAAGCAATAGATGACTAAAAGAAGAACAAAAACTTATGGAAGGATAAGAGATGAATGACAGAAAGAGAAAGCATTAGGGAAACGGTCAAAGGTCATTTGACTAAGTTAAGAGGACGTTAAACCAGGAGACAGTTTAAGACATGAAGTACAGAAGAAATGTTCAGAGAAGAGAACAAAAACTAAGTAAAGAGCCTTTACGAATTTTTGAAAATATATTTTACACTTTTATTTTGAAGGGAATTGGTGGAACTAGGTAAGTACAATTACCAAGGTACTAGATATGTCCATGGTCTTAAGATATGAGTATAATGCTCAAACAGTGTCATATTTAACCAATCATTAGCAATTTACAGGAGATATTATTTAAATGTGCTATTTAAACTGTAGTGAACCAGCGGCCTTGTTGGAATATGACTAAGAACTGAAAAGGTCAGTAAATCACAGACAACATAAACCAGTTGAACTTTTCTGGGTTGTTTTGTGGTCTATGCGTGTTGCCACACCCACTTGGGGATGCTACAGTAATGTTAATGTGAAGTTGAACAATGACCCCTATTGAGCCCACCCAGTTTGCATAAAAACCTAATTATTAACTGTAACTGCAAAAGTAACTATTATGGTGAAAGTATATGCAATGAAAAAGGTAACTGTAGCTTAGTTACTACAATGTAATGAAGTAACTGTAACTGGGAATGTAATGGTAACTTAGAAAAGTAAGTGTGATGTATCTAAGTAACTGTAACCGAAAACAGTGTCAAGTGAGGTGTCAAACAGCAAGTACTCATCACAGACTGTGTCCTGTTCACAGGAAACCAGGTACTTTGGATGCAGGATGGTATTTAACCATCACAAAGTGACCTTCAAATTCTCTGACAATCTTCCCTTCAGACACTGGTCAGGGTACCGAAGATACTCGGCAGCCCATTACCCGGAAGCAACTGCAATGAGCTTTGGGACATGTGCATTTCCTTTCAAAAAGGTAATTATTGGATCATGGGGAACACTCTATCCGAACGCAGTAACATGTCCACCACACATACATCTACTCAGCCCAGTAAAGTACTATGCTGACACAATACCTGTGCTCAAGGTGATGTTTTTCCAAGTTCTTCAACATCACTAGCTTTAGTTCCTTCATATGTTTTTCTGTACAACTCAGGATGTTAATTTATTTATTTATCTACGACAAAACATTGAGGACTAGTTAACGGCCGAAAAACTGGCAAAATAATAATAAAATAACAACAGTGACTAGCGTGCACCTGGTCCTGAGATGGTGGAGACGGGAGTTTGGCTCAATCTGTCATCATGTTTGATAACTAGCAGTGTAACAGGTGGTTCTTTATTTGTGCATTTTTGTACATCTTAGTTTTGCCTATTTTATAATAAACTGTTCAAAAGACCACCTTGATGGAATTTCCTATCATTGCTATGCTGATGACACACACCTCTTTCTGTCCTTTCCACCGGATGTCTGTCTGATATCTCTTGGATGAAGGAAAAACATCTTCAGCTCAACCTCTCCAAGACAGAACTTCTAGCTTTCCCAGCTAGGCTTTCAATACAACGGAACATCATCATCAACATTGTGTCTCCAGTGATTGTCCACACTTAGTCTGCCAGAAACCTGGGGGTCATCATTGGCAACCAACTGAACTTTACAGACCACATATCCTCTGTCTCTAGGGCTTGCAGATTTGCTCTCTATAACATCAGAAAATCAGATCCTACCTTTCTGAATATACAACCCAGCTAACTGTGTAGGCGCTGGTCATAACCCGTCTTGATTACTGCAATGCCCTGTTGACAGGGTTACCGGCATGCACAATCAAACCCCTCCACATTATTCAAAATGCAGCAACATAGCTCATCTTCATCACACGACTCCTAAGATATCTACACTGGCTTCCTGTAGCTGCCCCCATCAGGTTCAAAGCTCTGACTCTTACCTACACTGCACTGTCTACCTCAACTCCCTCATTCGGGCCTACAAACCCCACCACCCACTGCCCTCTGCCAATAAGCTGTGTCTGGTCTGGTCTCAGTCACAAAACAAAAGCTGCAATGCAAAGCTCTTCAGTTCTTCAGGTCCCATGATAGTGGAATTAGCTACCAAACTCTGCTCGGTCAGCAGCTTCACTACCAATATAAAAAACTGCAAACTGCTGAAAACAGAACTTTTCCACAACTTTCTATGCACTTAAATACACTATAAAAAAGCACATACATTCATGTATTTATTTATTTGCACTTACATCTCATGAAACAGGTACACTTCTTATAGCACTTTGTTTTAATGTTTTCCTACTTGACTTTTGCTTGTCTTGTATCTCAATTGCAAGTTGCTTCGGATAAAAGCGTCTGCCAAATGACTAAATGTAAATGAATTCTGTTTATCCCCAAGACAGTCAACATTTAAATCCCTGAAGTGATCTTGTGAAAAAATGTTTTCTCAACAGAATGGGTTAAAGATGATGGTGTAGAATATACAACTGGACTCAATGCAATGGAAAACAATTTGCCAGTTTTTTGTCAAATAAGTAATATACTTTTGGTTGAAAATCACATATATCTATTGGCAAACAAGCTATTCACAGAGAATTTTGATGAGCATCATTATGCATTCAAAGTACTACAAAGTGAGAAAAGGTGTATTATTAAAATGTCTGAGGTTAAATTTTATAACCCCTTTGACATTTAAAGTTCTCACAGTGTAGCAGATGAAAGTTTATATATTATATCTTCTTTTGTAATGTTTTCATTCAATTGCAAAATGGACTGCAAGGGAGAAAAAAGCAAATGTGTAGGTTGACACTGTACAGAGTGACATTACCACTCCCCTAATAGTAAAACATGTAACTCAGTGTTCTTTTTTTTGAATCCCTATTAGTGTTTCTCTTTGTGAGTTATAAAAGGGAACGCTGACAAGGTGTTACTATTTTAAAAATGTTAATTTAACTCTAGAAAGTGTATAAACTCTAATATAAACTTGTGATATTCATGCAGTCCCCTGCTGTCAGCCTTACATCTAGAAGGGAGTAATTCTAACCCTGCACCAGGTTAAAAAAAATCCTGCATACAGTTCACCAGGTGTCACGGTGTAGTTTAGTGTCTGTGTGTGTGTGTAAAGATGTGTCTGTGATACCTTTTTGTTCGGAGGAACTATCAAGACAAAATTTAGAATGGATACTAATGGGACCATTCCAGGGAATTCTCTTGACTTTTGAACTTTTACCAGGCAGTCAGTTTTATAACTGTGTTGGTGTCACGTCATTAGTCAGATAAATAGTCATATTAACACTGTTTGGATGACAATTCTATATATTACAGTCTGCTTAAATGACAAATAACATTGCCTGTTAGTCTCTATCTCTTGCAATACATTTAATTCACCTGATACATTTGAATGCAGGACACAGTGGGTAGTATGCAGGAAAGAACAAAACCAATAGCTGTGTGATGTTATAATTACCTTGACTGAAGGCTTCTTGGTGGAAAATCCTCTGTACCAACCTAAAGGAGGAGCAAAAAGCACATGAGAAAACTCTCCAGTGCCTTATATAGTGCCCACAGTTTGGAGACTAGCTTCAAAAGTTTATTGCACCTGAAATATGGCTTGAATAGTTGAATATTTATATTTTCACCTGCCTTTATAACAACACTTTCACAATAATGTTTTAAATAACAAATTTCAGCCCTACCTCATAAATAGTTAAATAATAAACATGTTTTAGTATAATAGTGTACTATACTGGCTAACTTAAAAGCGACCACTTGCTTAACTGACAAAAAAGTGATTCACATTTTATATTTAAAGTGTAAAATTCATATTGGTGCTTTACCACAGTTTGTTTTGTGGCAGTTTTAAAATTGGAACTACAAACCAGTTTTACAAAAACTGAGATTTCCACAACAACCACCCCAAACACAAAATAGAAAGATTTTTAAATATTTCAACTTTTTATGTTATTAATGGCTTTCACTTCAAATACTTTGCTGTGAATCAACAAACAGTAAAATGTGTCCAAAAACTGTTAATGTGTTTTCTGTGCTTTCTTAATGGTAACTAGGAAAACAATTAGGTAACACATAACTTTAATTCAAACTGACAGTTTGAAAGACATCACTATCAGGATTCAGATTGAGAAACTGACAAATAGAGATTGATATTTATTTATCTGGACTACTAGTCCATTTTAAATACTATGGATCAAATTATCCTAAAAGTTTCTATAATGTTTAAGTTTTAACAACAAAACGTCTTCTCAGTTTACTCTAAAGC
Source organism: Helostoma temminkii (assembly GCA_900302695.1). Taxonomy (NCBI): domain Eukaryota; kingdom Metazoa; phylum Chordata; class Actinopteri; order Anabantiformes; family Helostomatidae; genus Helostoma; species Helostoma temminkii. The sequence continues at coordinate 5,024 of OMLM01002974.1, read as the reverse complement.
AATTTTTTTTACACTATACTGTCTTCTAACAGTTCGATCTTTCCAGACCTGCAGTTAAACAAACAAACAAAATATCTTTGCCTCTGTTTATCAGTATCAGTATGTATTGCCATGGAAGGTCTGACTGCCATTACCTTCACTCTTCTCCAGAATCTGTACAGTTTCCCCAATCTCCAGGACTAGGGCCTGACATATTGATGATCGGAAGTTGCAGATCACTGTGCAGAAAAAGAGAAAAAACAGAAACAATTTAAACTGGTGACAAAATATTTTACCATGTAATTGTTTGATGTAGTTGCTGACTGTCAACAGAAATTGCATTATAGAGCTTCGCATGTTTTCATCCTTGTGACCTCTGATTAGGCATGGCACATCCCCTATACCGTTGTGCTCCACACAGCATGTGTTTGGGGTTGCATCTGGAGCTTTTTAATAAACTAATGCAAGCATCTACAAAGTGTCATACAGGAACCACTGCTCAGCGAACTGTAAACAAGCTCCCACCCTGAAGTGGGTAGTCATTTTAATAGGCAATTAGTTTTTAAGCGGCCTGATTTTTGTGCAACGCTAAGTTAATTGAACTGTCTCCCAAAATAGAGCCCACACAAGCTACTAAGTAGTATGGCTAATGCTGCTTTATCATAAGTTAATATTAGCATAAACTTTCCGTGCCAGTTACTTGGGCAACATCAAGCAGACTTTGACCATGCATGTCATGCATCTTGTGACTCAGACACTGATTAAGAATATCATTGCTCCTCAGAGGACAGATGCCACATATAGGCATTCACAGTAGGATAACCTCTGGAGGCTGTTTTTATCTCGGAAGCACTGCAACTCAGCAACATGAGCCATGTAACATATGAGCCTTGGTAAAGACAAACTTGTTTAATAATGACAGTGCTCCACTGATGATTTTAAATCTACAAATGGTGGCCCTTCAAGGAGAGTTTGGTGTGAATCATTATGCTAATGAACTAGCCAGGGGACCCAGTGAGGGGGAGGAAGAGAAGGAGGGGCCTGGGCTCAGCTCTGTTTGAGGGTAACGAGTGCTCAGTTCCTGTGCTCGGGTAACTATAGCAACAGATAATCTACAAACTGGAGGGCTTTCTTCACTGTAACTGCTGCAGGGATCTGGGAATTTTAAAATGGCAAGCTTATGGATGCTGCATGGCACTAGAGTTCAAGTCAAGCATATTGGGCATGTATTAGAGGAGAGAGATGGATAGGCCTAAAGAGCCTCCTTGTCACCTTATTCAGTTTGCCTCAGGCCCTTTTACAGACAGGGCTAAGTATTTCCTATTTGAGAGTCCTATTCTTTAATAGCCTCTATTTCATTTGAATTGCAAAACCTGTACTCACACCATTTGAAAACTCTTCAGCAGAGGCCATGTCAGAACAAGATGAGATTGTCATGTTTGAGAGAGATGGGCACATCGCACAGGCTCGTAGTCCTCCCTCACAAAATCTCCAAGCTGTGTAAACACTTTTTCATTGTGTCTAAAAGCTGCACAGCATTACCAGCTCCTCAGAACATAACCAGTGAAAGTCATCTTCAAATTCAACATGTTGAACGTAGGCTGTTGGAAGGGCTGACAGGACAGGCAGTCGAAAATGTTGGCAAAAGAAAACATTTCTACTCAGCAACAGCATATCTGTCCAGACTGTCTCTTTATTCAATTGTATAGTCAACATGGCAATCCTATGGCCACTACTGTGTAATCAGTAACTCACCGGTGGGTATTATAAGGCTTAAGCACTCGTGCTGTTCTCCACTTTTCCTCTTACGTCACCACATGAGTGACATATACATGTCTACCCATACATGATGGGACTTTTGCTCATCAACTATCAAACACATCTGTTATTCATAGTTTGAGCCTGCTTCATTCAGGTGAGCAACAGCATTTTAAGTACCACCAACCACGGTTGCCAGGAGAACGATACTTGTCTGACTGCATTGTGCCAAGTGTAAAGTTTGGTGGAGGGGGGATTATGGTGTGTGGTTGTTTTTCAGGAGCTGGGTTTGGCCCCTTGGTTCCAGTGAAAGGAACCCTGAATGCTTCAGCATACCAAGACATTTTGGACAATTCCATGCTCCCAACTTTGTGGAAACAGTTTTGGAGCTGGCCCCTTCCTCTTCCAACATGACTGCGCACCAGTGCACAAAGCAAGGTCCATAAAGACATGATGACAGAGTCTGGTGTGGATGAACTTGACTGGCCTGCACAGAGTCCTGACCTCAACCCGATAGAACACCTTTGGGATGAATTAGAGCGGAGACTGAGAGCCAGGCCTTCTCGTCCAACATCAGTGTGTGACCTCACACATGCGCTTCTGGAAGATTGGTCAAAAATTCCCATAAACACACTCCTAAACCTTGTGGACAGCCTTCCCAGAAGAGTTGAAGCTGTTATAGTTACAAAGGGTGGACCAACGTCATATTGAACCCTATGGATTAGGAATGGGATGTCACTTAAGTTCATATGCATCAGGGCAGGTGAGAAATACTTTTGGCAATATAGTGGTTGTGGTAGTATTTTAATCCTTCATCAGAGGTGAAAATAGCCTCAAACTCAAAGTACAAGTACAAAGTATTTACCTAGACAAACATTCCACTACAAGTAAAAGTACCCTGTAATTTTCTACATTGTACTAAATGCTATAAAATTTACTTTAAGTACAAAAGTAAATGTTCGCCACTAGACAACTGTGGATTTTAACCAGTGAAGAATTTGACTGTGGAACAGAATGGCAGTCTGTAAAGGTTGGGCAGATTTTAACTTAATCCATAAATCATATATCAGGACTTTATTCATTTACAGTATTTTTTATAAGAATTTAAACCTTTAATTGGTAATTGTAACTAATGCTGGAAATAACATGGAGTGTAGTAAAAGTATATTATTTTGGACTATAGTTACTACAAGTAACATGGAAATACAGTAAAGAACAAATACTTCACCCGTTGCTGACTAGAAGTATAATATCTGAGTAAATGTACTTAGTTACTCACCACCTCTGTCCCATGTGTTATGTAAATTATTAATTTTACTGAATTTATAAAAATGATTCTTTATCTAAAATATGAAAATAGCTTAAAACTTTAGTGTCAACTGTGAAAGGGAAACTAGATTACAACATTTAATATTTAGGCTAGATGTATTTTTTTATGTTATTTTAAATTGCAGTTTTAATCTAAACTGCAAAATCTGTTAGTGATCATAAAAAGTATTCATATTTAGCATATTAATTATGCATTTACCTCATTGATTATGATACACTCCTCTCCATCATATCAGTATTGGCAAAACTGGCCCTGTATTTACTTAGTACCACACAACACTACTCCTCACACTGCAACTGCGCACTTTAAATACCAGTAGCCATCGCGAGTCTGCCTCATTATTTCTTCTGCTGTACGTGAAACACCGTCTGAGTGGAGGCTTAAAGTTGAAGACACAGAACCGTACATTTTACAAACTGAGCAACTAATTTCACCTTCGTTAATTTCGACCCACGGACCAGTCAGTCTGAAACTTGTCTTTGGACTGCTGCCTAGTTTTCATAACTTTACTGACTGATGTCTGAGGTTCCTGAAGAGCAGCCTTGTTAATCCTGCACCGGTGTTTGCACTTTTCCTTTTTTTAGTATTAATCAGCGGGTTAATGTACATTTACGCTTTAATCAGCGATCATTGTTTGTCTGCAACAGAGCGCTCGTATCCTTTAGTGTGAGGGACAGAGAGCGCAATGTTCTTGTTACTATTTAAAATAGTAAATGTGTGCAGCAATTTCCTGTATTAGAAGCGCTACACTTGCGGAAATCATTAAATGTATGCGCAATTCCGCACTGAAATTGAGGCTCTGATTAAAGTTTACAAAATGTGACTTCTGTCAAACTTACAGCTGTACTGGGTCTTCTACTTCTTCCTCTGACTTTTCAGCAGACTGCACGCTTTTCGGCACTTTACCACTTCACAGGTGGAGGCTGGAAATTGCAGTTCCTCAGTGAAACAGCGCCTCAGCCAACAAATGAATACTGCTACACATCATTCACTCTAATATATTCAATCATTATTTAGCAAACTTAAACTTTAGTGTGTGTGTGTGTGCGTGTGTGTCAGTCCTGCGAAAAAACTTGAGAAGTTTGCAGTGTCGACTATTGTGGTAGGTAAAGTAGCTAGCTAATCCCCTACTGGACACAGCCCTTTTTCTGCAGGACCAGGAAGGTGTACCCAAAATAAAATGGCTATAATTCTTAAACTATAGGGGCTACAGTACTGAACTTTCTAGTTTGTTAAGAAAAAGACAGAATTTTCAGGGATACTGTAGCAAAGTTACAAAATTTCTTCTAAGGCACAAACTTAGAAGAAATTTTGGGCTTATCTTTGGCTTTTTTTTTGGCTAAATACAGCCAAATGGACTCGACCCTGGTGAACCAAGCAAAAACATAAACTGATGAGTACTACTATAGGCCACAATTAAACGTTTTATGTTTATTTTTATACAATGGCACTAAAATTGCCATTTGGAGTCTCCAAAATGGCACAAGGAAACCAAGTGGCTAAGTGGATGTTTAAAAGTCTGAAACACCATATCTTTTTAAAAAGTTTATTTCATACAAATATGCTAAATATGAAATAATGACATACATCTATTTATATATCTACATATATTTCTTTCAAAAAATACTACAAATGAATATCTAATAAAAATGTATTTTAAAAATATTTGAAAAAAAAGGTTTTGTCAAGGACAAGGACATACTAGACTCTATGTTTAATTAATTATTTGATCAATTGCACAAATAATTTCACATTTCACTTGCTTTTCTCACAGCAATGTCTAATCTATCCAGTCAAGGCCATCTTCACATAAAGACAATTTGGCCAGTGCTGTTCAAATTTCAGTGTGAAACCTCAGTGTGGGATCTTTCATCTTTTTCTTGTAGTCTTCATCAAATTGTTCATTCTGGGCCACAGTGAAATGGGTTTTCCAGTCACCAACCTTCCCTGCAGAACC
>OMLM01002973.1:11695-29195 GCA_900302695.1 Helostoma temminkii | reverse complement strand
CCATTCATGCAGTCAGCTCCGGTGTCAAAGTGGCACAAAGATAACCAATTTTGTTCTTATTATCTGCCTACATGTCCACTTGCTGTACGTTAGCTGCATTCTCATGCCATGATGATTACAAGTTGATGAAATTGCCAGTATTTTTATTTTATTTTCACTCTCATCTTTTCTTTACTTCAGCTTCTACTGGCTCTATTTAGTGATTCATTTTTTGCTTGTACCTGCATATCCAGTATGAATGATCTCTTTACCATTTACAAATTATTAAATAACAGCAACATGAAAATATAGTACAGTATAGTATGAATATAAAAAAGATACAATTTTGAGTATTAAACATTACACTGTACATAAGATCATGTTGCTACCGTATGATTTAAAGGAGGACATGGATTTCCTGCATGTTCTAGCAGGGTTGCTCTGTAGCTCACCCTCTCCTGTCACCTCCCATAGAGGAAGTGAGTAGAGCATAGGAAATTACTCCGCTGCAGTCAACAGAGTAGCCTGTGTATCAGTATCATTATTGATGACAGTAATGCAGTTGGTGGATGTCACATTGTTCTCATTATCTTTCACTGTGTCGCCCACCTGGGCCACAACATACATCATTATATTGTAATGCAAACTGGATTACAGCACAACAAATGTGTCCATTGATGTGATCACACTCCTCCTCCTCACTGTGATCAGTAAATACTACCCTGTGAGTCAGGCCTACAAGAAATGTAGGCCGGACTCCTGTGAAGAACTGACCATTTGCTCTCACCAAACATAGTTACCGTTGTTATACCTGTCAAGTGGAAGCAGTTTACAGTGGTTTACAGTGGTTACAGTCAGCAGTGGTACATGTACTTCTTAAAATACTGTTGTTTTTGTGAGCTGAGGTAACAACTGTTGCTTTATCATCTTTAGCTACCTACATTAAAAGCTGTTCCAGGAGCTGGTTAAAATGCTGTCTGACTTTGTGTAGTATTTCTCTTAGGACAGGCTCTTGAGCATATAGAGATTAGAGACAGTCCTCTGGTGCCTAGTTAACGGTAGCTAACCTAACCTGTGTTTGTGTACAGCTACCTAGACAGCCTAGATCGTATTGGTGCGGCAGACTACCAGCCAACAGAGCAAGACATCCTGAGGACCCGAGTCAAGACCACAGGCATCGTTGAGACACACTTTACCTTCAAAAACCTCCACTTCAGGTCAGTATTTATTTATGCAACTTCAAATTTGTCCTAAATCTGTTTTTTTACCTCCTGCAGTACTGTCTTTCATTCAATTCTCAGCCTGCTTCTCTATTCACTCATACTGTACTCCATTCTGTAATTAATAAGACTGTGCTTTAAACAAGGGTCTGTATTCATGATTGTCTGCCTTTTTAATGAGTTCTGATTCAATTAGAGCAAGGAGCTGTGGAAATGAGGACAGAAAGTAGAGGCATTATGGGATGGCAGTAGGAAAGGAAAGAGAAAACATAGGGTGGAGCCTTTTTCTGACCTCTTATTTAATCACCATGTTTCTGCTCCTCTAGTGTGCATGTGCATACACGTACACATTATCGTATCGATAGACACACAGAGTGCAGAGGTTAATAAACTGTAAACACCAATTATTTTTCTGGATGGATGCTCTGTCACACTTGATGTTTGTCTTTTCCTCTTACTTTCTGTCTCAGCGTTTCTCTCTCACACACAAAACCATCACATTTATTGTGAATTCAGATACATAACCTCACACTGGATTCAAACATGTCGAGAGATTTTAGTTCTGCTCAATGATGCAGTTTACTTTTGCTCTTAGAGTTCTGTAGGCGAGGTGCTGAGTGTATTTGTGGGAAAGTCTAAATATTATCAGCTCAGTTGCTAATACAGGCAGGCAGGCAGTGTGTGGGAAACGCATCTACCTACCTAGCATCATACCTTCGAAGAGCCAGTGGAGGATTTAATGTGCAGGTTTGGAAGCCATCACCAACTTAAATAATAATTCAAATGAAATGTCTCAGACTTCATTAAAACAGAGACTATCTGCTGTCCAACATAATGCTCAACATGTTCCACAAGAGGCAATGATGAGAAGCTGATTTCGAGCCTGATATCATCAATTTTACTGCAAAAGAAGTTAAGAAAGTCTTGAGCTGTAAAGTGAAGGAATTAAGAGTTTCTTTTGCTTGAGTTTAGCAACTGTGTCAAAAAGAAATCTTGGGTTATGTTTATTGTCGTTAATTAATTGAGAGTAATAATTTGCTTTTGCTCTAGACAAAGCGCACCTGTAACTCATACAGAATCATGCCACTGAAGTTAAAGTGATTCAGACTTTGCAGTTTGCCCATTTTTTTTAGCCTCCTGCAGGTCTGTTTCAGAGCATGTGTTTCTGCAGTGAACCAGGGAGCGCCTTAACCTTTTGGTTTTGGTGATAAGAGATGCAGCTGCATCCAGGAGACTAGATAAGTATTATGTATTCAAGTCATTGATAATACAGTCAAGACATCTGTACTTTTACTCCGAGGAAAAGTTAGTGATGTTTCAAATCTAATCAGAAAGTAATCTGACATCACTGATGTGACAGGGGAAACAATCGTTTTAGAAATCATTATTATTATTATATCTTTATTCCTTGGGACAAAATCAAGTCAAGAGTGTTACCATTGCAATGAGTTGGTTCATGCACAAACTGGATGAACCCAAAAGAATCCATAATCATTATAAGAGGCTTACTCTTTTGGCTTTGGCTGGTCTGGCAGTCTGTAATAGTTTCCCTGACTGGACACATTAAGTAAGCGAGTAGACTCCTACAAAATTACACATAAATCAAGACAATGACAGAAGCTTTTGAACACAGGAGATGGTTTTATCAGATGACTAGTATACAGAGAAACAATCGCTTTGGAAAAGGAACCAGAATTGTCACTTTCAGTAAACCTAGCAGGCTCTCTAATCACCTGCGACCTGCTGAAAGCTAAATGACTGATGTCAAACCTGGTTCAAACACCTGTCTATGTTCCTGGATAAAATAGCAGCGCCTGCACTATTAGGATGATGGCAATCTGCCTTCAGCAGGTCAGGGCAGCCCCAGAAGGAAGGCCAGTTATCTACAAAATCTTACCCCTTTTCCTTACAATGCCGGGCCAAGTCTACTATACAGCTCATCATTGCACCGCGAGGGTAAGGGACCAGAGACAATTAATCAATGCCGACGCATCTTTCTAGCTGTCAGAAGTCCTGGCCAAGCTGCTTTCTTCCTGAATCATTCGTACTGACATGACATACAATGTGCTTAAACGTAGTGGTAGTATGTGCCTGTGTTCCCTGTTTATCCCTGCGTGATGCCGGTACCCTTAAGTTATTATCTATGTCAGAAGCTGACCTCGGGTAGGCAGTAAACAATGGCCGGCGAAGCTAAGCTAACATTGCGCATGATGGAGTCTCCTATCACTAAAGTGGTTTGTTTGTCCCTCTTGGCAGAGTCAGAAGTAGCACGCGACCCCACAGGGCTACAAACAGAGCTAGCAAGGCACGAAAACCAGTCGAGAGAAGCGACCGGAAACCAGGCCACGTAACTGGTTTCTTACCCTTGCAGTCCTTCCGACACTAAGACAAACTCCCAAAGCTAAGCTAAATACAAAAACAACAACAAAGATTGCATGAACAATACAGTTATACAGTGACCTAAAATGACTGCGTAGATGAGTCTAGTTCAGAAATCATTAAGGCCATGTACGTTTACAGAGGATACAGACTATAATTAAAAGTCAAACAGAGCAAAAACAGAGAAGTAAACCCTCCTACGCAGCAGCAGCAGTGGAAAGCAGGTAGCGTCAGAATGGTGCATTCTATGTGGAAGTAGGATTTCTAGTACACCACTGCGGAAATCTGTAGTTTTCTTCCCAGCTTAAACACATTTTTCTTCATTAGTTCCTTGGAAGTCACGTAATGGGTTTCACATGCACCACCCAGTGGTACAAGTGATTTTCTGTCGGACAATTGCTACACAGAAACTTGTGACATTTCACTCTTTGTTATATTGCAGTGCTTAAGATACTATATTTTAGGTGACAGTACTAAGGTACTAACACATTATATGACTGACATCCATAACTTTGCTTAGTTATGGATGTAAAGGGCAGACAGAAACATATGAGAATGTTCCAAGGCTCCATTTGCCATTTGACAGTTGTGATTCAAGACATTTAGCCTCATATACAGATCAGATGCATTGAAGTATCTTGAGCTACTTTCTCGAGCACAGCAATAACATACATATTTACACTTGGAGTGAATATTATGGTTACATCATAAAGAAACTGATGCATTTACATCTTTTCAGCATCTGCAACAAGGTGAAGTGGTTATTTTGAATCGGCTCAGTTTGAATGTTTCTTTGTCACATTTACATGGCTTAATGACTGAAATGGTGAAAATTCATGATGTGACTAAGAAAGATGGAGGTGAAATAAATATTCTGATGCACAGTACAGTTGTCACATACTCCTACATCTGCAGCTTCACTGAGCGCTACAAAATAACTCATAAATAGAGACAATGAAGCTTTTGAACACAGAAGCTGGTTTTATCAGATGACCACTGTACAGAGAAACAATCACTTTGGAAAAGGAACCAGTATTAAACAGTACTAAACATCTACTAATTAATAAACAAGCAAATAAAAATAGACCCAGTTTGTAAATGCATCTGGCCACTGACAATGTTATAGAAGTTACCAGTCATTTTGTAATTAGCTGCTAGTTGTCTGTATCCTATTTATGTTTTTATAGATGGAACACTATTTTGATGGAGTAGAAAGTGATGTGATGTGAGCTGAATAGTTTTTTCTGTCTCTGTGTCCACTCATCAGGCTGTTTGATGTGGGAGGTCAGAGGTCGGAGAGGAAGAAGTGGATCCACTGTTTCGAGGACGTCACAGCCATCATCTTCTGTGTGGCGCTCAGCGGATACGACCAGGTGCTGCATGAGGACGAGACCACGGTAAGGACAGATGTTCACATCTGTATTTTCTTTCTCAGCCTGTCCCCCTATCCTTCTCTCGCTGCTCCTTTTTCTCTGTCTTTTTTTGTCCTTTTGGCCCAATTATAAATGCTGGAATATACTTGTATAGCATTGCAGTGTATCCAGGACTCTCTTCTACATTCAGCAGCATGGATAATAGGTCCTTAATACCGTATATTCCAATGCTTGCTCAATAATAGCTGGTAGAAAATATATGCTTATTCTTTATGGAGAAAAGACATGTACGCTGACATTATGTTTTCCATGTAAAACACAAGGTAAGTGTCTTAAAATGTTTATATAAATGTTATATAAAATGCCATATTCAAAACTTTGTTTGCACTCATTTGTTTACCAAAACACATAATGCTCCATCTGTGGTGCAGACATTGTTACTTTGCAAAAATACAAAGGGCTACTGTATATGTGACCTATTTTTCTTTATGCAAATCACGGGTCCCTGCACAGACTATGCAAACTACCTAAATAACATTATGGCATATAATATAATTTGTATGCCATAACTGTTTCTAGTAATGGAACACACATGCAAGGTAAGTTTTGCTTTAAAGACCAATTATGCTGACTGTATTGTAGGTGTACAATAGCAGGAAAAAAAGAACATTTGACATTTTGGAGTACTTTATTCATTTTATCTATTTAAGTTGAACACTTAACATCAGTATTGCACACTGAAAATAGACAATTTGTGCAAATGTGTGTAAAAATGGCAAAACTGCAAAAACCTATTAAACCTACTCTGTATTTAGCCAAAATAAAGCCTTAGGAAATCTATAACCCAGTTATAAAGCATCACAAACATCACCTTTGTGTGTCCTTGTGGCCACAACCTGCCAAATAAAACTGTGTAACATGAAACAAATATGCTGGTTTCAATGCACAGTACTCGCTGCTAATTATAAGCCTGAAGTGGATCCTCTGAGAATTCCAGGTTGGGAAATTATGTTCAGTTGCTGTGCTTTTTATGTAGATGTCATCAAGCACCCCTGTGAGCTGGGAGCACCAGATGAACGTCAGATGATAATAGGAAATATCCGTCATTAAACAGGCTCCCAAACAGCTTCTGGTTATGCATCAAATCTGAGTCCATTTACATGTGTTGGTCGTTGGGTTTCTTTCTTCTTGCAGATATCTGTCCAAACGGAAAGTCACTGTGATGTTTTTAGTGCAGCTGTGATAGTATACAATAGCTTAAAAAGTCTGAGGTGCATGTACAATTTAACTGCATTACCAAAAAAATATTATATTCATCCTCAAGCATCAAACAGCACCGGCTCATTTTACAGTTATGTAAAACAATCACACTGGACAAAAACAATTGTCAAAGAGACAATGATGGTTTTCCTTTGACAGCGTCACTAGTGCACACTGCAGTGCATTGATAAGACATATTTTAATTTAGTAGCTGCTTTGCTGTCATATCCCTACCAAAACACCTCCTGCTAAACTGCAGTAGAAGTAGAAGAATACAAGAAAATATGTTGCAATAATAGTAGCAGGTCTGGCTTTTGTTTTTAAATCTGAGAGACAGTATTCTGATCAACAATATGTGCTATTATTAGCGTGGGAGTTTTAATTACCAGGCAAGTAACCAAGCTCCCACATCCTCTTATCAGTTCCACTACCTGACACATCAATGACATGTGATTCAGAAATGAGAAATTACTTACTGCACAGTAAAATATTCCATGATCTAACAAAGATAACATTCCCTGAGTGATGGCAGTGATAAAGTAATTCATATACTATGCCGCTTTTGGACAGGTCATTTGAATCACTGATGAATACTAATCCTCTCTGAACCTTCAGCAGTAAGTTTGAAATGATTGCATTCTCTTTCACTTACATTTTTCACAATGTCCCAACTTTCCTGAAAATGTGGTTTATAGTCGAACGTGGTGACATTTGCATTTATATGTCGGGATCAAGGAAAACAAGGAAGATGTTTTTCAGAAACAAACTAATGATATTACAGCATACAGTATCAGCACATTACAATAAGTAACATAAAATATGTTTAGCAATAGTATGATGATAATGTGGCCAATAGTTATATATATATATATAATAATTTGCTATTGGTAGATTAGTGAATTGATGGATGAGGGATACACAAAACGTTTTATCTGTGTATAGCCACCTGTGTACACACAAACAGTGCAATTCATACTACTTTGCTCTGTAATTCCCTTCTTTTAATTCAAGATCTGCTTGCATTGTGTTTTTCCTCTGCCCTTCCTCGTCTTATACAGGCTATTCTCTGAAATGACAACTGCTCTGGATGAAAACTGTCTGTATCCTGTCCTCCTGCCTTTAAACACTTTCTGTTCGGCACTAGACGTGTGGATGTGTGTGTTTGCGGTGGGGGGGCTCTAATATAAAGGAAGTGGGACTCGGGTTGGGTTGGGTGCCTTGCATTTTCTGTTCCTGCTCTTAAGTTCCGCCCTGCAGCATCTCTGGCTCCTTCCACTCCTCTTGTCACTCTCGCCATTGACTGTCCTCTCTAACCAATCAGCAGTCAGAACTTCTGCAGCCGCTCCACCCACAGACAGGTACGAAATCTCTTGATAGGTCGATTAAGCCACCGAGAGTTGAAAGCAGTGCCTCTGTGTTTGTGATCTAAGGGTATTAATGTGTGTGTGTGTGTGTGTGTGTGTGTGTGTGTGTGTGTGTGTGTGTGTGTGTGTGTGTGTGTGTGTGTATGAATCGCATGCTGTATCTGTCTGAGGTGTAATTCCCCTAAACCATTACAACTACTTAAACCTTTCCTCCTTTACCATTGCATATTTGGCTTTGTTTCTTTCTCTGTCATGAATTCAGTAATAAATGGCCATTACCACGGAGGAACTGCTTTCAACTCATTCTTAAAAAGTTTTCTTCACTAGGCACTCACCGTACTGTACGAATCATTTCGGTTTTTGCACAAGAACTAAAAAACTAATTCCAGTGGATTTTGCTTAAAGTTGGCGGATGCTAACAAAGCATTGTAGCAGTGCTGTCTAGAGAGCCAGAGGATTAGCGCTTGATATACGTCTATGATAAAGTGCCTAATGATGAAAAATATGAAACACTAAAATCCATTTATCTTATTAATCAGTTTTTCATGCTTTTTAACGCTAAGATAACAGTGTTTATATCTGTGGCTCATGTTTACGTCAAGTGTATCATTAACCCAGTGAGAGTTTTTATTTTTAAATGATTGTATTTATTTAATGTTGGTTTGTTTGCAACTAATGCACTTAGTTTTTTCTGGTCTACAAATTGTACAAATTAAACTTCAGTAGTATCTTCTTCTCCATTAGTAATTCATTGCCTCCACAAACTGTTGCTGCCTTCTATAGTAAGCAAACTGTATATTACATAAACTCCTGTAGCTGACGAGCAGATTGTCTCCTCATGCAGACGCTGTAATACAGTCAGCACAGGTACCTTCGCTCAAGACATTGCTCAACAGGATTTATTTAATTTCTGTTTTAGTCATGGTTGTGTACTGTGGTTAAAGTATAGTGATTTACAGCTAGGAAGCTTAAATGCTCTGTTTAACCTTTTGCTAACAACTATTTGACCAATGATTTCTATATACTATTATTGTTATGCAAACACTTGACATGTTATGTTTCTAAACAAGAGGAACTCCTCAGTACCTCTGTTCTGCTTCTTCATTTTAATTTTCTCAGTTCCTCTTTATTTTTTGATGGTGTGCATGCGGTGTGTGTGTATGTGTGTGTGTTTTCTTGGCTTGCACTGTGTGTTTGTGTTTGATGAACACATGCATATAGATATAGTCAGGTCTAGAAGTATTTGAATAGCGTCACATTTTTTGTCTTTTATCATCTGTACACTGTCACAATGGATGTATAATGAGTAATCAAGATGTTGTTAAAGTGTGGACTTTCAGATTTATTTGCCACAAGTATTTGATCAACCTTTTTTATACACTCTCCCCGAAAATAAACAAAATAACAAAATAAGCCCATCAGAGAGATGGCAAAAACATTGGGAGCAGCCGAAACAACCTTCTTAAAAATAAAGGAATTAAATTACTGCAATTCTGTCCATGATGAAGAAAAACCACTTCACAACATCTACTCAAATCAGGAGGAGGTAGCTGTGTCATTGTCTAAAGAGACAGTGGCTTTACAGCCACTGGTATATTGAACTTTCAAACGTTCAAAGTTAAATATATATTTTTTACATTACATTACATTTTTATTTTAAAATTTAATCTGTCGAATTAATTTAATAATGCAGCTTTTCAGCACAATGTGTCAGTCACTGCTAATGGGTTGGACCTGCACACCAACTGGCTGATCCCTAACATTGATTAGTTCTGCTGGACCCCTGCTCATTGGACTGGCTCAGTGAGAATGTGCTGGGTCAGAAGTCAACACTGTAAATAGCAATACAGCTACACATTTCTTAACTCAGAAGATAGTAATGTTTTCTTTAACAAATTGGTGGTAGTTTTAGCTATGATGAAAACAGAAAACACATTTTTGTCCCAGTGACAAAACAGATTTAAAAACATTGGGCAGATGTAGACTAACCATCACATCATAGCATTACTTACATTGAACAGCATTTTGTGGAGTAGGGCTAGCTGTGCTAGTGTTAACGTTCATTAATGTTGCTGGACTGTTGTGATGTGATCTTAGGCCAGAAATTCTTGCTGAGACCTTATTTAATTTCTTTAGTTTTATATTATTTTGTGCCATTACTGCACCACCGAGCGTCTGAAACTGGGAGACTGTGTATAAAAATAGCTATAAATGCTAAATGCTTAGTTGAATACTCATTTAACTTCTTGAATTAAAGCTGAAGGTCTAGACTTTAATGACAATCACAAAAGTAGTGTCATTATTAAAATACTTTTTGACCTGACAGTAAATGCTACATGCATTGGAATATGTTTTACGGCCTGTTTAACCTATGTTAATATCTCTTCTACAGAACCGCATGCATGAGTCTCTGAAGCTCTTTGATTCCATCTGTAACAACAAGTGGTTTAAGGACACCTCCATCATCCTGTTCCTGAACAAGCAGGACCTCTTTGAAAAGAAGATCGCCAAGTCACCATTGTCCATCTGCTTCCCTGAATACCCTGGTACAGAAAGTTTAAAGCATATGTATATGATATGATCCCTGAACCAGTGGCTTTACATATAGTAGTTCAGCTATGTGTAAAAAACTATGATTCCTTTGGCAGAGGAACAAGAATGACTGAAGGAGGAGGAAAGAAATGAATTAGAAATAGAAGACTGGAAGCTACATGAAAGGGTGGATAGGCTCAGTCTCAATACGAAAACAAAGGCAAAGAAATAATGGAGTGAAAAAATTCTGGGGTGTTACTGAGAGTCCAAACAAGGGAGCTCAAGTGTGAGAGAAAGACAGGAGAAAATGAAAGATTGTCAACACGGGGGAAACAACAGAACGTGAGAAAAGCACAGAGAGCAAGAGTGTGAGAAATTAGACAAAGCAGGGCTGTGGGAAAGCAAGATGGAAAGAGACCAAAGCTGTGGGAAAGAGGGAATTAGGATTCCAAACCTGTTTCCTCTCCTTCTCCTCTCCTGTCTTTGTCCTTTTACATGACCTGCCTTACTTGTTCTGATGAAGACAAGCCACAGTGCTGCTAATGGCTGAGAGCCGAGTAGATGTTAGTGACACCGGTAGAAATGACTCCGGTCTCTTAGATCTGACTCATTCCAAAAACATTACAACAAATTAAAGCTCTTGATTAAAGCTGCTGCACGCCAAATTACTGTATTACAGGCAGAACTAACTCTCATTGTTAATAATGGAGATGGAACTAAAAGAGCGCTGAGTAGATTTGGCACTAATAAAAATTAATCAATAAACCCTATGATTAATGATTCCATCGTTTTGGCTCTAGGACTTCATATTTGTCACAGTCTTTCGCTGCTGTATACACATTATAATTCATTGGCAGTATGCTGAAAGTCTGCCAATGGTAACAATTCATTCCCCATCACACTGAACTTAATCTAAAATCACCTTTTCATTCTGTCTGAAAAAGTTGTCCTTGTAACATCTTTATTGGATCTTGGCCAGCAGTAAGTACAGCTCTCCACACCGCCTCAGCAGAATCTGTGCTGAGCAAGAAACTCAAAGGTTATGTTTTCAGAAAATAGTGCTGATATGGACAATAAAGGTTGAGATGGCACCTGCTTTTAATCCTGACTCCCACTACAGCTCCCTCATCTCTGCGCGTCTCTCCTCAGGTCCAGACACTTATGTGGAAGGAATCGCCTACATCAAGTCTCAGTACGAGAGCAAGAACAAGTCACTCAGCAAAGAGATCTACTCCCACGTGACCTGTGCTACAGACACCAACAACATCCAGTTTGTCTTTGATGCTGTCACTGATGTCATCATAGCAAATAACCTGCGGGGCTGCGGCCTCTACTGATGATGCTGTTTGATGAATGTTTGAAGAGTGTTTGTGGAATTCACCTGTGTGTGGTGTATTAGTGATGCCATCATGGGATAGCCCGTCAGATGTGGGGTGTGGGCTGTGCTCATGATGTCATTGTGCTTTTTTGTTGGCGGGCCATTGGTCCAACTTTCACTCTTCATTAATGAGTTGGTTGGTTGGTTGATTCATTGGTTGGTTGAGACTTTTTTTTTAATTAATTTGCCTTTGTTACTTCCTTGTGTCAGTTCCTAAAGAAAAAAACAGCAGCACATTCCAGTCATGCTGAACATTGTGTTTAGAGTTTGCTGTACTATATAAATCTTGGACACTATGTACAATTTCACCTCCTAAGAATACAGCACTTAACAATATGACTTTTTGGTGTTTGCAGCAGGAGAATTTAGTGTAAGGTCATCATCTCATCTACTCACACACGTATATGATGTCCAGTCAACGAAGATCAAATTCCTAGAAAATACCACACCATCAGCAGCTCACATTAAGGCGCATACTATACAACCACAACATCCCCAATTTGATTCCAGCTCAGGCCCTTTGAGTGTTTCTTCAAGATGGCTTATGAGCGGCTCTCCGTCACTATGAGTGCTCTGTAGTTCATTATGTGTTGTTTTCTGATGACAACTCTGCACTTAAACTGTGCTCTGTTAATTACAGATCACATAGTCAATAAAAAAAGACATTATGAAATAAATGATGATGTAAATAAACAAAGAAAACAAAGATGTCGAAAACCTCTCAATTAACTTACTACTCAGTACTATGAAAGTTACTGATGGTAATGTTATTTTTATTGCAGTTTGTGAGCTTGGTCTAGGGTTAGAGTATTGTGCTTGGCCGATGATGACACTGTCACAAAATGTGACATTATGGAATAAAACTTTGGTTTGGAAACGTCCTAAAATAGCTTTTTATGTTATCATTTAGTTCATAATGTCTTACCTGTTGATTTAATTCAACACCATATTAAACAGTGTGATGCTGTGATGAACACTGTATTCAGCAACAAGGACCAGTTGATGACGTCCTGTCATTCAGCAAAGCCTCGCTCAGTCAAAACCTGTGGGAGGAGAAGGATTACTGTATCAGAGTGGAGGGTTCACAAAATGAAAAGTAATGAAACCAAAGGTAATCCCAGTTATACAACATGATTGTTGTCATGTATTGTTCACTACGTTTTTACTTAAAGCCACTAGTAGATTGAGCCATGTATTCCCAATTTAAAGCATCTGTGGTGATTTTGGTGGCTCCTTATGAATGTCACCCACAATGAATGAATGTGCCAATATAGAGAGACAGATTTTTCTAATTATTACATTTGGAAACAAAGTATTTAAAAAGCAAATATTAGAAAGCAATATTAGAATAACAAATTTTACATTTTGTGATCTTATGTAGGTAAAGTGTAGTCAGGGTCATTAATAATCATTTTGTAAAATATTATTAAAATGTTATCAATCGGATGTACAGCAGAAGTGTACTGAGTGTTTCTCTGTCAGCCAGGTGTGCATGGAGTGGACTGTGATTGAATTTGTATTTTTTATGAAAGTATAATTTCCAGTTATTCCTAATACATTTATAGCTCCTTTTAACTTACAGCAAGGATGTTGATACACATCATTCTTTCATCCCTGCAGAAGTCACCTCTGGTCATTTTATAGGATTGATTTCGAGGCTCTCGTGTTGCAGCATGTATGGATCCACTATAAAATCACCTTAAACGAAGATCTACAAAAGCTAGTGTGCTGACTCAACCAGACAATTCCCAGATAATGCTTCTGTAGAAGCATTGATTTTATGGGGCCCTGGGGCCGCATCCATTTTGTGGGGCTGCACTGTCCCTGTTGTCCACCATTCTGCTTTAATAAGCCAGAGGTGAGCTCAGAAAGATTGTGGGCTGGTGAGTGCATATGGTCCTCTCGGGACTAGAATGTCAACCTTGTGTGACTGTTGTTTTAGCCCTGATGTTTTGCTTTCTGCTGAGTGATTTTCATTTCTGCTGGCTGGTTGCTGTCCCAGAGGTGCTGCGGGATTGAGGTCTGATGTAGCACACAGCTTAGCTGAAAAGAAAAATGATGTGTGCTATTTGTGGAAACTGTTCAAATTGTCTCCTTGGTGTTAAAGCCAAAGAGACATATTCTATAATACCAGGAAACTGTCATCAGCTCCTCTCTGCTCTCTTTACAAGCAACAGTAAAGAGCGTCATATAGAGCCTGTTTATCTGTGGGACTTGCCTGTTGAATTGCCTGAGCTGAGTATGTTTACCGCTTTATTGGTGTGAGTGCTCCCTGGCAAACAGAGGTAGAGAGCTTCTTTATTTATTTATGTGCTTTATTCCACTCTCCCCCCTCAACTCTCAGACAGCCAGGGTGTGTCTCCAGCCTCCGCTCACAGCCACAGCCTTTTTTTTCATGGGTAGATGACATCATCAGCTCTTCCTACCGCATCTGTGCCAACTTTTCCTAATTAGAGACGGAGAGCTGCCTGAGGCTGTTGATCAGCCTGCTTACTGAGTGTGTGTTTCTGAGTATGTGTCGTGTGTGTGTGTGTGTGTGTATGAACATCAGCCCATGGGTGTTGCAGAGTCAGTATCTGTGGATTAATTACCCAGAAGGCACCTGTCTACCCTTTCCACACTCACAGGCCCTTGACACACACACACACTCTAAAGACACAAACATAACCCCGGGATGTCGCAACACTTTACTTGGCCGTACCAACTAATACCACCATATCCGACCAAAAAACCTCAGATGTTTTTTGCCAAATAGTACGACACCCGCTGCCACTTGTGCTGAACATGACGTATGGAAGATCATAGTGCATCTTTACTTTGGAGATATAACAACAATTATAAATTATGTCAATAGTATTGACACTTGGTGACATTGTGCATACAGCTTACTTATCTTTTTAACATGTTTAAGTGTGTGTGCGTGCGTGCGTGCGTCCAATTTTGTTTATAATTTGCATAGAGGCTAACTGGCTATTCCTGGAGTACTAAGGAAAGACATTTAAACGTTTGTGTTATGGCAAAGCCTGCACAATTAAATTATGTTATTTTCCCTTTGACTGTATGCCCTGCCACTGGAAAACACTTTTAATCCAGCATTTCTTGCATGAATAGTTCTATTTAGCGTGCTCATATAATTCAGAGAATTAAAATTAAACAAAGACACCCCTCGCTTAAATTGTTTTTCAGTGTGGCTGTTCCACTTGTTTTTGTGCCTGAAGAGCAGCCAGAGGTAGACTCAAACTGTGGAAAGGCGAGATGGTGAAATTTCCATCCACACTAACTTAGCAAGCTCCAGTTCACATTCAGATGAAAGGAAATGCCTACATTTGTGGTTGCCTTCAGGGTGGCAGTGGCAGCATCCTGTTTCAGCTTTGTCTTCCAACTGCTTTTATGTCTGCATTAACCTCGGGCAGCTCACACAATGAGATGCTCTACACATTCTTCAATGTGACTCATTTCTGAAACTGAATTACCCTAAATTATTTCACAATTTGCAACTATACCACAGGTAGAAGGATGTTCTAAAAGTGCCAGAACTATGTTACTATGTTTGTTACATATCACATACAGTAAAAATACTAGTTTGTAGTGTTTTCCTAATTTCTGTCCTGTTTATCTGTATTGAACCTACTTTACAGATACTTGATTTGTGATTCATAACTGCTGCGAAATTAATGATAAACATACACATCAAGTTCATGCAAATGTATTTATTTTATTCAACCTTTATTTAACCAGGTGGGTCAATTGAGAACCATTTCTTATTTACAGAGACGACCTGACGTGATATGGAAAGTGCAAATTGAAACAATTATAGTGAAACGCAGCTGCACCAGAAAGAGGAATAATGAAATTAATCTAAAAGTCTTTGCAAAATATTTAGTTATAGAGGGGTGAAAGGCTGACAGGTGCAAGTACCTAATGAGCCACCGTGCACACGTTCAGTACTGAGTTACCTAAGACGGAAGGTAACAGTTAGCTTAGCCGCTAATGTGACAGTAAGTTCACAGCTAATTCAAGAGGTGTTTTTGTACCATCAGTGTTTTGATTCCGGTAGTTTCTGCATCATCTGTTCCTTCATTATAACAATAAATCTGAGAAATGGAAAAAATAAAAACTGATCAGAAGCTATTGAATTATTTTTTCATTTTACATCGAATAAGAAAAAGTGAATGTTACTTTGTGTGTGTTTCCATATTTTCATCTGATATGGGTAAATCAAATAAAGCCATTAAAATTGTGCTGTGTATTGCACTGTGTGCAGATTGAATTGCGGGGCCTACGTACAGGGGCTGCAGAGTCAGTGGAAACGTTTAATATGTTGCACAAGTACTGTCAAGGAGAGATTCTGCATACTGTTGTAACAGCCAATATGAGAATGGGAGTTAGACTCACAAGTCAGATCTGTTTTGCCGTTGTCCTGTGATGTACTACCATGCTGACTTGTGCAAGAATGAGCCCAATACGGGTCATTCTCAGTATTAGTTGCACAGATATGGAGATTGTTTTAGGAAGAAAGTCTTTTATAAGTTAGTAAGTGATATATACAAGGAAACACCTCAGAAAATACATAATGGCATGATGTTTTTGTTTTTTTTTAAACAATGAAGCTCAGGTTACTTTTGTTCTTAATCATTGCCATTACTAAAAATACCTGTATGAATATTACACAGAAGACAGGCCATCTGTCATCTGGTGAAAATAGGTTCAAATCATCATGAACATTAATTCTTATTAAAAAAATTCATATAAATGTCTGATTGTTTGTGACTTTCCCACACAGTGCGCTCTCGCTCCAGCAGTCAGTACATGCACAATAGTGAAGTCAGTTTTCCACATTTAATGAAGTGATTGAATGAATGAGCAGATGATAAACTGGATCCTTGTCCTAATCGTGGCAATTTAGTAGAGTAAATGCACCAGAACATACAGTGCCAGTGGTCCAGGTAAACAACCTTTTCTTTAGTTGTGGTCTAAAACCTTATTGGGTTGTCTTTTCTTCAGGAAAAGAAAACCGGAGTCCTTCACAGAAAGTCAAAAATTGTGACTCAACACACTTTGTGTGTGACTCCGCTTCTCTCTAATCCACTCTGCCCACTTTGCTCTGCAACACTAAGCTCTGAAGCTATTAGTGGTTTATAAGGTGAAGGCAGGATTGATGTTTTCACAAAGAACTGTGGAATCACTGTGTGTGTGTGTGTCTGTGTGTGTCTGTGTGTGCGTGCGTGCGTGCGTGCGTGCGTGCGTGCTTGCTTGCTTGCTTGCATCAGCAGACTAAGCCAAGAGGATAGTGGGTAACGTAGTTTATGTTCTTCAAATCCAGAGATAAACAGGAGGATGCAGTGAAAGTGTGAATCATACAATGAGCGATCCATTCAAGTAACAAAGGCCTGTGCTGCTGCTTTGGGCAGCAGGTGGTGTTGGTACAAATGATGGTAGCACCTTGTACCAAGTAAATACCTTAGCAACATACACAGCTGTTGAAATGTCACTTTGGCAGCCAAAAGAGGAATGATTCACGCTGAATTTCATTCCCAGAGTTTAGTGCCAACCGTTTCCCAGTGTTAGATTTAACTTGTCTCCTGTGGTGTCTTCTTGCCGACTTATTTATGTCTTAAATTCAGAAGTACGGTTTTGCCTGTAAATGCTTTTGGGTTGTCTTATAATATTAAAGCACGTAAGCCTCTGCAGAGCCAAGGAGAGAGTCTGCTCTGCTCTGCTGCTGCACTGGGAGAGAAGTGAGAAGCCAGAGGGCGCAGTAATGCAGAGTATAAACCAGTAACTCTCCTTGAACTCATCATGTTCTTAAGCCTCACTGCTGCAACCATTTTAGCCTTTTTGACCCTAAACCTGTATCAACACCAACCAACACATGTCTATACTGTACAGAGCACCTCCAGCTAAATCAACCCTTTTGTGTGTGTGTGTGTGTGTGTGTGTGTGTGGGTGTGTGTGTGGGTGTGTGTGTGTGTGGGTGTGTGTGTGTGTGGGTGTGGGTGGGGGGGGGGGGGTGTT
>OMLM01002972.1:8295-19826 GCA_900302695.1 Helostoma temminkii | reverse complement strand
GATTACAAAAAAAAAAAAAAAAAAAAAAAAAATCTCTAAAATGTATAGATAGATGGTCTCTGTACGAACATCTGTGAGGAATACAGTAGCAGCTTACCTGAGAAGATGAGTGGAACAATGTATTTAGTGAGTGCTGCAGCCTAAAACAGATGTTATCTTTTAATGCTTCACATCAAGATGTATAGCTTTTTAAAAAAACTGACTCTTTTTTCCTCTTCCAATGCTGCTTCTCTCAGCTGCTGAGTGAGGAAGTGGATAAAGTAAGTACCTTCACCACTGGATCGTGTGTTGCAGTGTGTTCAGGTAGAACACCCATATTAATATTTTCCTCTGTCCTTTGATTTGCACCTGCAGGCAGAGCATGAGCTCCGTGTGGCTCAGACAGAGTTTGAAAGACAAGCCGAAGTGACCAGACTGCTACTGGAAGGCATCAGCAGCACACATGTAAGTGACTCCTTCTGTGAGCAGACAACAATGTTAGTCAGTGTCGCTGAGTCTTCCTGTTCAGACTCATTCAGTGTTAAATGAGCCATTCTGCATAATTGGTTGTTTTTTTTTGGCACTTCAATTTCTTTTTGAGCCAGAACTTACTGTATGTGACGTAGATGTGGTGGAAAGAATAAATCTGTGCAACACAAGTTTAACTCATAATTTCAGTTGTGCCACTAACCTTCTCCTGCTTTTTAAAAAAATAAATCCAAGGGCCTCCCAGCGGCCTGAGCAATTCTCCTAACAACAGTAACTGATAACAGAATACTAAACCAAAAAAGTACTAAATATATGAAAAAATTAAGAAAAAAAAAATGCAAATCTTACATAACTAAACCTTTCCTGTTGTAAGCAAAGTGTACAATTATGTGCGTACCTGACACACTTTCACTCATGCAGTAGATTTACTTAAAGAATTCAGTCAGGGACACATATGAACACTCATCTCTGTGTTAATACTGGACAAATCTATCCAAAGATGTTTCCTGAGGCAACAAAAGTCTTTCCTCTTCACAAAAATCTATTAAAATCTTTTGTTAAAGGCAATATAAGACTTCAGCGTTTCAGATTCCTGACCGTAAGTAGTGTTCAGATACAACTGAACAATAAAACACCTTTCAGAGAGAGAGGAAACTATACTACAAATCTTTACTACTACAACACAAACATAAACCCATGTTTATTTACTACAGAATATAGAAAACAAATCAAATGTTTGAACTGAGAAAATTAGCCATTAAAGGTAGTAAGGTAGTTTTGAAATCGGTAGAAGCAACATGTCCCAAAACAGGTGGGACAGTGTCATGTTTACCACAGTGTAACATCCCCTCTTCTTTTAACAACAGTCTGTAAACGTCTGGGACCTGAGGAGACCAGTTAGAGTTTTGGGGAAGAAATTATGTTCTATTCTTGTCTGATATACAGTATGTTTGAAATTGCTCAACAGTCCTGGCTCTTCTTTGGTGTATTTTGAGATACAAGATGCACCAAATATATATACTGGTGCTGAAAGTTCAGTGTATCATTGTCCTGCTGAACTATTCAAGACATTCACTGAAAAATACGTAGTCTGCATGGAACCATGTGCTGCTCTAAAACCTGGATATGTCTTTTAGAATCGATGGAGCCTTTCCAGACGTGCAAGCTGCTCATTCCATAGGCACTAATGCAGCTCCATACAATCAGAGCTGCAGACTTTGAACTGAGTGCTCATAACAAGCTGGAAGGTCCCTCTCCTCTTTAGTCCAGAGGACATAGGTCTCATGGTTTCCGGAAAGAATATCACATTTTGAGTCAAATCATAGCATTCTGTTCTTATGTAGATTTTACACAGTGTCACGACGTTTTGGGAACTTGAGTTTAAGTACAAGTTACAGTGTTCACTTATCAACATATTATTTAATTATCTGTGAGAATATACTTTGTTCAACAGAACATACATAGTTTGCAGACAGTTATGTGACAAGATGACTAATACATCTTTTGAATCAAAGCACATTCAGGGAAAGTTGACTGGAAGAGTGAAGTGTTAAAGAAAATGGTGCACAAGCAACAGGGATTACTGCAGCCTTACAAAGATTGTGAAGAAAAGCACGTTCAGGACGTTCGGGAGAGATTCACAAAGAGTGGAGTGAGGCTGGAGTCAAGAGCCACCACATGCAGACGTCTCTAGGAAATGGGCTCCAACTGTTGCATTACTGGTATCAAGGCTCTCCTGAACCAGAGGCAATGTCAGAAGCATCTTACTTGGATTAAGGAGACAAAGAATAGGGCCGTTGCTCAGTGGTCCAAAGTCCTCTATTCAGATGAAAGAAACTTACTTTTAATTCCATGTCCGAAGTCAATGAAGCGTCTACCAGGACATTTTAGAGCACTCCTTGCTTCAGTCTGATGACTTAGCGTGCTATCATGTCTCACAGAGCATCAAATAAACACTGATGTGAGAAATCCCAAACACTACCATCAGTGTTCATGTATCTTTTGGCTACATGAGGTCATGTTACATACACAAATACAGTGTCTGGAAATACATTTTTTTCGTGTTTTTCGTCAGCTGCTATAATATTAAATATTAAATATTTTGAAATACAGTATTTTTGAACGTCATGTGCTGTACTTAAATTAAAACAATACATATTTCACTTTCCATGAAATTAATATAGAACATATGAGTTTTATTTAAATAAAATATGTTATTATATAGTAATAAGATATGATGCATACATAAATGAAAATGTGTGGTCCATGTTTTCTGAGCGAAGGGGTATGTCTTGCAGGTATTTGAGCTGTTTCTTGGCTCGGAGCACCTTCCACACAAAATGACAGTTGACATATAAGGAGGCACATGTGGTTGACTGTATGCAATGTGTTACTGGCCTCCACTAAACACATTCATTCCCAGAAAAGATATTTTAGTAGCATTTGTGAGCTTTTGACTGAAAAGAGGAGATCAGTGTATTTAAATATTGAGCTGCTGTGACAATAATGAAGTAAGCTGCTGTTGTTTACTACAGCTTACTGAGTTCATCTTTTCCTTTCTTCCTTCAGCTCAATCACCTGCGTTGTTTGCAGGATTTTGCAGAGGCTCAGGCCACCTACTACGCCCAGTGTCATCACTACATGCAGGACCTCCAGAGGGAGCTCAACAGGTGAGGAGTCTCTGCTGCTAGTAGCTTCAGGTACATCATTAGTATGACATGTAAATTACATTAGGATCATATTCGTATCGCTCACTCACTTAAGCCAGTAGATGAAGCTCAATGTTTTTAGTGCTTAGTGTGTAGAAAGAGTTGAGCACAGCCAGCACTCACTTCCTCCAGCTCACACAGCTGGAAGTGTTTGAACATGCTTATGTCAGCAATGTCTCATATTTAACACGAGCCCAAATCATTTTCATCTTTTTTATTTTATAAACACTACGTGTTATATCTCAGTGGTTCCACTGAGTTATGGCTAGACACTTTCCTTCTTTCTTTTCAACCCCCTTTGCTTTATGAGCTTTCGCAGTGACAGCATGTGCATGAATGGATGATGCAGCCTTTAGTCACCAAAGCGTCATTGTTACGTACCTACTAAGAAACTCAAACACTGATTCAAGTCATACTTGATGCACATTTCTCCTGAGTGTTTTTTAGAGCTAAGTGTATTCCAGGATTCACCACAGTCTTCAGCACCATAATTACTGTATCTTCTGGCAATGATGGATCTGTACACTTTTAGGACCCACAACAGACATGAAGAGTCATTTTTATTTATATCATTATGCCTTGGTGGCAGCATATAGTATTTTCCTAAATAACTAATGCAGTTAAAAGATCAAAGCAAACTTGAGCAGGACCTGGCACAAAGATGGTGGCCTGTCAACAATATGCTAGATTTCCTTTACCTTTATGCTCTCAGTTTGCCTTTCTGTTTACTAAATGACTTAGAAATAATCCTTGTTTATTTATCACACTTCAAAAGGAAAAGGGGTTTGTGTTTGAGATTCCAAACACTACTTTTGTTTTTTCCACCAAAGTTAAAGCTCTAGAGATTTAAACAAGAGGGGCTGATTGTATGAACCAGTGGAGATCAACATCCATCGACACCCATGTAGAGGCTGATGAAAATCTCCTTGATAAAAGTGAGCACAAAAATACAGCAGAAATAAGAGTTTCAGGAAAAGCTCTTTTCTCTCTCCAGAGCATCAAGGGCCTCCAGACTTAGAATTTGTTAATTCCCCCCTGTTTGTAAGAAACAGGGAACAAAATAACAAGAATTATCAATGGAAATCAAAATCATTTTCCCATTGGGGTCTGGATTCAGAATCATACTCAAAATAAAAGTAGAAAAGTCAGATCACAGGCTGAAATAACTTCTGTGAAAATTCCTCAAGAAGTTAAAAATGAGGTTCAGTAGTGTGTGTGGCCTCCACGTGCCTGTATTCACTCCCTACAACGTCTGGGCATGCTCCTGATGAGACGATGGATGTTCTCCTGAGGGATCTCCTCCCAGACCTGGATCAGGGCATCTGTCAACTCCTGGACAGTCTGTGGTGCGACGTGGCATTGGTGGATGGAACGAGAACTAGAACGAGACATGATGTCCCAGAGGTGCTCTATTGGATTCAGGTTTAGGGAACAGGCAGGACAGTCCATAGCATCAATGCCTTCATCATGCGGGAACTGCTGACACATTCCAGTCACATGAGGCCTAGCACTGACATGCATGAGAAGGAACCTAGGGCCCACTGCACCAGCATATTGTCTTACAATGGGTATGGCAGTCAGGGCACATCTGGCTAGCACATAGAGGCCTGTGCGGCTCTCCAAGGAAATGCCTCCCCAGAGCATCACTGACCCACCACCAAACCTGTCATGCTGGAGGATGTTGCAGGCAGCAGAATGTTCTCCACGGAGTCTCCAAACTCTGTCACGTCTGTCACATGTGCTCAGTGTGAACCTGCTCTCATCCGTGAAGAGCACAGGGCGCCAGTGGCGAATCTGCCAACCCTGGTGTTCTCTGGCAAATGCCAATCGGCCTGCACGGTGTTGGGCTGTGAGCACAGGCCCCACTTGTGGATGTCTGGCCCTCATACCACTCTCATGGAGTCTGTTTCTGACAGTTTGTGCAGAAACATGCACATTAGTGGCCTGCTGGAGATCATTTTGTAGGGCTCTGGCAGTGCTCCCCCTGTTCCTCCTTGCAGCAGATAGCTGTCCTGCTGCTGGGTCCTTACGGCCCTCTCCACGTCTCCGGGTGTACAGGCCTGTCTTGACACTGTGCTTGGAGACACAGTGTTAAGAGTTATCAGTGAGTTATCAGTAACTCAGTGAGATGCCCAGAGATATCTCTTTGTTTGTATATTTGTACTTTTGTACTTAAAAGTAACTCTTATAATATGTACTTTAACCTGAATAAAGACTGTGTAATACCTCTTTAGTCATGTGCTTACCTGAGTATTAAGTTTGTGTAATTCTGCCACCTGCTGCTGTGTCTGTAACCAACAAGTCAGTGTAGATGAGAAACAAAGCGTGCACTAAAACGAAAAATTGCATATCACTTTCTGTCACAGTGTTCTTTTGTGTCTTGACCTCAGTGAAGGGTTGAAACTTTGTTTTCTCTTCTAACAACTGGAACAAGTTAATGTTCCAGTCATCTCAAACCCTCACACCTATTCTCATGTGGCTGTTCTATTATACTACTACGCAGATCTGGTATGACCTATTGAGAGAAAACCTTTGGGTCTGATCACACTACGTAAATAAAACAATGTGCTATGTATGAGCAAAGGAATTCTGAAAGGTCAGCAGGTTCACTATAACAATACAATGATAGCCCAGTGTTCATATTCGTCCTATGTCCTAAAGTGTGATTCATATCAAAATTCATTCCAGCTCTTTATTTGTTTTTAAGAAAAAAAAGCTTGACATTTAAGAATAGCAGGAGGGGCACAGTACACACAAGTTTCACACATATCTGGGCAGGTTGAGTTGAACATCAGTCATTAATAGCTAATAGTTCACACTGCAACACAACAATGACGCACTTTATGATGAAGCCTTATTTTATGTGACAAAAACTGTGCTACTTAAAAATGAAATCATGAACTTTAAAACACAATAAATATGTAGTGTGTTACTGCCTTGAACTCTGCAGTCAGACTAATCAGTCTGAGGTAGCATTCCTCTACACAACACGGGTCAAGCAGGTTCAGTCTGCAATGACCAGCTGAAAACCATCCAGATGAGCGGGGACTGAGTTCACTCTACAGGTCTATGATTGGTCCAGAATACTGTCTTTGCTTAAGG
Organism: Helostoma temminkii; assembly: GCA_900302695.1. Lineage (NCBI taxonomy): Eukaryota > Metazoa > Chordata > Actinopteri > Anabantiformes > Helostomatidae > Helostoma > Helostoma temminkii. Next base: position 13,548 of record OMLM01002972.1, on the reverse strand, counting down.
TGTGTTCTGGATACAGATAAATGATCTCTTCTGATCATCCTTCAAATTCTCTGTTGATTGTTCAGGCTGTGTCATCACTGATTAATTAAGGCACACCTGTTTTCTCCCTCTCTATTTACTCCTTGTTATTAGGGTTATACCATTTACTTGTTCCTTTCTCCCTCGGCTTGGGTTAGTTACTTCTTTTTTGGTCATGTTCCAGTTTTTTCCCTCACGCTTCAGTTAATCACTGTGATCTGTCTCACCTGGTCTTACTTCTTTATATTCTGCTCCTCCTCACACATCTCTTGCCAGTTCGTCTGCACCCCTGGCTTTTTCTCCTGCGTATTCACACTGAGGTTTTTGCATTCTTTATACAGCCTGTCGTTTTATGTGTACTGTCTCTAGTCTCCTGCTCTGCTCTCGCCAGCTCCCGTAATCTGCTTGCTCCCTCTGGTTCTACGACTTTCTATTTAACCTGCACTTACCGAGTCCGGGCTCAAGTTCTCCGTGTCCTCGGCTCTGCACTTACCGACTCCAGGTTCCACTTCTGTGTCTCCTCGGCTCTGCACTTATCGACTCCAGGTTCCACTTCTGCGTCTTCTCGGCTCTGCACCATAGCGCCATGTTCAAGTTCTGCGTCTCCTCCAGTTCTGCACCACCCTCGGTCCTGCACTCGCTGGCTCCAGGTTCCAGTTTTGCACTCCTCCAGTTGTGCACTCTCCGGTTCCAGGTTCCAGTCTTCATCCAGGCCTGCTTTGGGTTCCGGGTTTCATCCGCCAGCTCCGGGTTTCGGCTTTCATTTGCCAGCTTCTAGTTCCAGGCTTCAACCTCCAGCTCCTGGTACCAGTCCTCATCCATCTGTTTCTGCTTCCTGTGATTCCCAGTCATCCTTTCCTGGTTTCTGTTTTTTCTGCCGTCACTTACCTACCCCCCTTCCTGGTTCTAGTGGTAATCCACCCATCCCTCCAGTGTCCAGTCCATACGATCACCCGACCACCTGCATCTGCTCAACATCCTTCCTCACAATAAAACCCTTAAAAACATACTTGTTGTGTCTGACTGCTTCCTGGGTCCATAGCCTAAACCATAACACACTGTTTAGGTACCTTGGAGTAATGAGCAAATATTCAAATGCGTGTGTCCTCCTGGTAGACAGTATAAGACAAATAAACATCCTTCTAACTGTGGAATGCTTCCAGGAGTTCAGTCATTGCCAATAAACATCACATAATTTTCTACAGATATTTCCGTCTGATGGTGTATCTTTACCACAGTGCTTCAGTTATTATTATTATTGGAGTGTGTATACTCATGAAGGTGTAAATATTTTCTCTGGGTTAACAAGCCGAATAAGCAAACAGTCACATTCATAGAGCACTCTGACCCTCAGTTTGGTGGTTGTTGGGAAACCAGGCTCTGAGTCCAGGACTTGGACTGGAGTGAAAGATAATTGGAAAAAATAAGTGTTTCACCAACAGTTAGTTCACTGTGTAAAAGCATGTCTGTAGAGCTGCTTTTGCACCTAAATGATCTTTCATACTGTGAACACTAGCACCTTAGATCCCCTTTGGAGACTATAATGTCAGGGAAGCCAACAGTTTATTTTTGGTAATAAGCTGATGTTGTTTAGTTATAACAGCATGTGTTTAACTCAAGGTCTTATCCGCGATTATTCTAGGGGACAAAATATCACAATTTGTAAATATCAAAAAAAGACAACAATGAATTAAAAAGGAAAGATGCAAAAATCTGACCACAAATCTGGTCACTAGGAATTCCAGTACAATCAGACGATTAATCAGTTTGACCTATTATATTGTTCAATTGTGTAAAAGTTTTTTTTTCCTCGGCAGCTACAGTACCACCATAGTCTTATACATGACTCTTGCATGTACCTGTAACTGTAACAATTCCAAGTAAACGAATTGGAAATGCACTTCAATAGCTCATGTCCTTCATTTTTTTCTCCATTCTTCACACAGATGCGCTAACTCCGTCAGTGCCCCCCACTCCTCTGCTGCTGTTTGCCCCAGCCCTGTTTCCTCTGCTTTCCTGTCTGGACAGTCCTCTCCTGGAGCCACAGTGTCCTCTTTGTCCAGCCAAAAGTCCAGCACACTTACAATGGAGCAGACACAGCTCCCCGTCACTGGCACCAGAAAAGCTAAGGTCCTGTATGACTATGACGCCCATGATGCCAGTGAGCTTTCCCTCTTGGCCGATGAGGTACAGTAGAATATTGAAGACTCTATACACAATTTTTATTACACAAGCAGCATATTGAAAATTTTACATGTGGTGGTAGAGGAGGTAGGGGGTTACCATAGCAGGATCTATTTATTTTATTTTATTTTACCAGGTAAAAGCCATTGACAATAGAAACCTGGACAAGTTTCTTGCAGTACAATTGAACATGAAACATTAAACACAACAACGCTAAACAAGTCAGCATTGTCTAAAGGATTTAATTAAGCTAAGAACAAACTTTTTTTATTTTATGAAGTTATTTATAATTATTTTATTTATAATTTCAGCTGCATGAAATATGTAAGGCCTTACCTGAAAAGATACTGTCTGGATTCAGGAAGTTATGATGCAATATCTAATTGCCAAGTGAAACTTTAACTGAAGCTATGGCAGTGGTTTTTACTCAGTTGGAAATCCTGTGGTCACCCCCCACACACAATTCTCATGTGGGAGCTGCAGAGTTGCATCAGAGATTATTTTTAGTTCCTGACTCGTGAATAAAACCAAACCAGTATGAACCAGCTTGCATCACCTTGTGGAATTCCCAAATGTAGATGGACCAGAAAAAAGTACTGTATCATTTGTTTAGGAAAAACAAGTCTTACTATATTTTATATTATTATATAAGCTCTAGGGCTTATTTCTGGAATAGGGGCTCTGGTCTTTACTGATGATTTAAAAAGGTAACACCAGGATGAATTCAGAGGTGTATAGAAACATTCTTCTCATTTAAAAGGGAAAACAATTACATTCACAAAAACATAATATTAATTTAATCTGTATTTCACGTACATTTAGTGGAAATCATGGCCACTCCTGTCAAATCACCATAGGGCTAGTTGGATTTAGGTCTGTACACGTCTACACAACTGTAAGAAAAAGCTCCAATTATTCTATTATTAAGTCCAAACACATGTGTAGAGCCACCATGGTGAATAGCCCTTACAGAGGAAATCCAGGACACTACTGCATGTGTTTTTAAAATAATTTTATTGCATCTAAACGAGGGGAGGAAAGTATCAGAAGTTAATAACAATGGAGAAAAATTACTAACGTGCTTCAGTTACTGTAACAGCTGGTGGGATGTTGGTCAGAATCCCTGAAGCTTATGCTTGTGAACGTGTCCATTGTCTTTCCTGCCCCATCTGCTTCTATCTATAGCTTTACTTTAGGAAAATACTATAAAAAATATAATCACAAGAAGTGGAGGCAGAAAAAGGAAGAAGGAGAAAGCGAGACAGACAGATTCATGACATAAGGAAAAGCCTCTTCCTGTGAATAAGATAATGAAGAAAGATGTCCATTTTACCACAATGTGCAATATAATTCCTTATATTTTATTTTCCCAAATTCTATTTTAAATGTCTTGTTTTTATGTTTGTTTTTTTCCAACAGCTCATTACTGTATACACTGTACCAGGCATGGACCCTGACTGGTTGATTGGAGAACGGGGAAACGAAAAAGGCAAAGTTCCTGTCACCTACCTTGAACTGCTGAGCTAATGGACCAAACATCAGGACAGACACACACACGAGCACACACACAAATATACTCACATTTACAAAAACCCATTTACTATCACATGTGTGCATTTAGTACGTTTTGTGTGTTTCGACTCCTGTTTATCTGAAACACTTATGCAAATGGGGCTTCTGGGAATATTTCTATAAATATATATGACTAATAGAAGCTTGTGACTGTCTGAGTAATACTTTCATTTGATGTGGACATCCATATCCAGATGTAGACCGCCTCTTATTTCTGTAATTCCAATGAGTCCACAATTCAAGCTACACTGCCTCATTTTTGTTAACTGTGCAGTTTTGGTGTTTTCTTATGAACATTGAAGCAGAAGTCAGAGTTTAAAGTCTTACATGTGTTTTTAGTAGAATAAAACGAAAACACCACAGCAGCTGCTGATTTCTGGGAACACAATGAGTTTGGATGTGGCAAGAAGCACCCTCCGCCCTTTTTTGAAATCCAAAAAACTGGATCATGTGACTGCTCTTATTTCTTGACCAGACTTGTTTTAGTGATGTCACCATATTTGTGAATCTCTGTAATTGAAGTGAGTATAATTATGATTAAAAAGGAACACAAGGTGTAAAAATCAGAATAATCTTTCTCAGGAAAATGACTGTAGCATTCTCTAACTGTGAAATCAGTTTTTCTGCTGCATCTTTTAACCTGCCAGTACAACTGCAAAACATATTTCATATGCTGAGAAAGAATTTAAAAGCAATTTTTCTCATGAAAGCTCTTATTGTTGTATGAAAAGCATCACAGAGCTGAAACTGATTTTACTGCTGTAGTGATGATGTTGTTGGGCTGTTAAATTGTCAAAATAATCTGGGAACCCATAATGTATGTAATCGTGTTTTACTGTGATCATGTTTTATTGTTAAGTTCAGAATTTAAATGTGAACATCTGAAATGTAGAACTGTAATAAAAATGTTCCACACTTTACCATGTTTTCACAGCACTACATTCATTCAGTGCACAGTGCAAAGTAACCTGCAACAAGCAACTCATTACAGAAGAGAACTCAGTCTAGTGGATGTCAACCAGCGCAGTAGTGCATGAATGCATTGAGCTCCACTTCTCTGTGTAACGTACTTGGAATAAATGTAGCAACAGGGATTTTTCTGATGTTTGCAACTTTATTTTATAGAGACATGGTGTATACACATTCCAGGAGAACGTATTGTTTCAGGGAGGTAGGAGGTCACAGTAGGTACTGTACGTGCAATTCATGGGGATAAATGTGCAACTCTGAGTGATGCAACTTTCGATGATTAGAGATTTAATCATGCACGAAGTTCAAATAAATCACTGTGCTTGGGTGTAACCAGCCAGTTACCTCAGCTGTACCTCACCAGTGTGAGTCAACAGTTTTAAGTCGAAGGGAATTCCCATTTTGATTTCACATGCCAGCATGCTAATAATAGAACTAGAATAAGTAGAATCTTAGTGTATCTATGGATATTGTCTTGTTCCAAGATGATGGAATTGAATGCTTTTAAAC